>JAWUZV010000045.1:0-47615 GCA_034638295.1 Phortica okadai | reverse complement strand
ACCAGTCAAAAAGTGAGGCAACATATTATGCACAGACGTGTATAAATTATTACTGGTTGGTGACATAGGCTCCATGCAGTATGTTCGTCGTCCCACCAATTACGAAGTACCACCCAAAATTTACTTCTAAGAGTGTTAAGCATGGTGACTGAACATAAGGGTTTCAGCTTGTTTTATTCTCTATTGGCATATGCCCTTTACATTCCATCGATGGCACTATGGACAAAACCGTGTACTTTAATATACTAAAGGATGTTATGTTACCACATTCCACTAGGAATATGCCTTTAAAATGGATGTATCAACAGGATAATGATCCTAAACACACTAGTAAACGCTCTAAACAGTGGTTTACATCTGAAGGGATTGAGGTAATGCCTTGGCCAGCTTTGTCTCCGGACCTAAATCCGATATAAAACTTGTAGGGGGATGTCAAACGAGTCACACCAACAGCAAATCCATCAAGCAGGACTCAGCTTTGGCAAGTGGTGAAAGAGGCATTAGCTCAAATTCCGGTAAGACATTGTCAAGACCTAATTGACACTATGCCTCGCCGATGCAAAGAGGTTGTAGACAACCTAGGATTTACAACGAAGTTTTAGTTTCAGTTGAGGTTCGTCCTGTTTTTTTTTTTACATTGAACTGGTCACTACTATTTTGTGAACAGTAAAATTTTTGAACTTTGTTTTTAAACTGCTTTTAAGTGAAAACAAATAAATGTTCAAAACATACAAAAATGTAAATATACTTGAAAATAATTACAAATTACGGTTTCTATTTGGTTTGGCCATATATTAGAATTTTCATTTGATTTAACAGTATAATATGCATGAGTCAACGGCACTACTATTTTTATGAACACAGCTGTATATTTCTTCTGTGCGTGTGTGTGTCACTGAACTCCTCCTAAACGGGTTTGACCCGATTTGATTAAATTTTTTGCGAATGTTCAAGAGCATTCGAGATGGGTTTAGATTCACAATTTGGTCCACTGGAAAGTTTTTTAAATTAATTTTGTCATTTGTAAGTAGTTGTTAATTTTGCAAGCACAAAACGTACAAAAAACGTACATGCTTTGCTTATTTTTACACTTTTGTATTGGTATGTGTGTGTGTCGATTGTAGAGAGAACTCCAAACTTAGTTTGCCAGAAGTGTTACCAGTTCTCCAAGAAACATAGTGCAATTCAATCGGAGGATTGTCCCCTATTTTAGTGTTGTAAGTAGCACTTTTACTGATTCAAATTTTTCAAATCGGTCGTGTATCACTTTGCAACACTACTAAATGAAGAATAAGCGTTTGTGCATGACGATATGAATTTTGTTTATTTACATAGTTTAAACATTAAATGAGATTAAAACCAGTAAGGGAGCTATTTTCAGCTTTGCTGAAACTTATATACTCTTGCAAGCATTTGGAAAATCCGTTTTATAGTTTTTCTAATAAGAATCTTATAAGTTTATAAAGATAAAGGGGCATAGCCCCGCCCATTTTCTAACTTGTTTTGAAGAGTACATGCAATCATTCTACACTTCATTTATTACGATTTTCTATCACATTTTTAAGTTTTTCTCTATATGGGCGGTGCCACGCCCTTATGTCCGATTCTTATGAAACTTTGTAATATGGTCAAGGATTCTTAAAAACGCGTAACTGCAAGGTTTTCATTTGTTTATAGTTGAAAACAAAAAAGTTTTTCTAACAAAAAACCGAATTTTTAACCGATTGTTCCTATGGGAGCTATATGCTAAATTTATCCGATCTTCACCAATTTGCAGTGTGTCTTTATTACATCCAAGATGTTCTTGTGCAAAAAATCGAGGCGATAGCTTTGAAATCAAAGAGTTTATTGAGCAAAAACCTCATTTTTGACCGATCGTTCCTATGGCAGCTATATGCTATATTATTCCGATCAAGCTGGTTTCTACATATAAACTGCCTGCAAGGAAAAGAAAATTTCTGCGTTTAAATTTTTTTTGCTAACTTCAAAACTCTGGGAGGAGTTCGCATTGAACAACAGACAGACAGACGGACAGACAGACAGACAGACCGGGACAGACGGACAGACGGACAAGACGGACATGGCTATTTGAACTCGTCTCGTCGTGCTGATCAAGAATATATATACTTTATATAGTCGGAGATGTCTCCTTCTCTGCGTTGCAAACTTCACGACAAAGTTAATATACTCTTGCAAGAGTATAAAAAGTACACAAAAAAAAAAGGGGTGATATTAAAGTTTAGTTTAGTGAAATAAAGAGCAGAAAAATGCCACGTATTCGTGGAAGAGCAAAAAATATTGGTCGACGTACTCAGAATGCGCAATTGGTCCATGATCGTCGATTAAATAGAACAATTCAAGAACACTCGGCCGATAATGTAAATTCGAGAGATCAACGTGCAAATGAAAATTCACAGCAACGCACTCAACGTCTTCGTGCTAATACAATAAGACAACGAGATGCACGTCAACGAGCGACGAATGCAAATAGAGAACGTAACCAACGGCGAATGCAAGATGTTCGAACATTGACAAGAGCATCACTCAAACGTCTCGCGTTTGAATATGATCCTGAAATAGACTATTCGTCCCATGCATTAATCACGATTGGTAGTATGGACAAAGAGTGTCAACAATGTCATGCTTTCAAGTACAAAGGTGAAACAGCTGGTTTATGTTGCGCATCTGGAAAAATTTCACTGCCACCGCTAAATCAACCGCCGGAACCTTTAAAAACACTTTTATCTGGCACCACATCTTAATCAAAATTGTTTTTGCGAAAAATTCGTAATTCAATTCATGCTTCCAAATGACATCATTTGGAGCAACAAAAATTGTTCATAATGAAGATGGTCGTAATTATGAATCTATATTCAAGATTCAAGGTCAAGTGTACCACCAAATTGGTTCATTGCTCCCAATGCCTGATGCCGATCCAAAATATTTACAAATTATATTTTATGGGTAATGGGGAGCAACAATCAAACACACGCTGCGCTTACAACCATATAGAGTAGATGAAGGAACGAGAAATTGTGGACATTTTGGAAACGTTTTGGAGAATCATAACCAGTTGTTGCAATTGTTTAAGACTTTTTCAAACAGACTGCAAAACGGCAACTACGCCATTATCATTAAAGCAGACAAAGTGCCCTATGGAGAGCACGCAGGAACATATAATGTTCCAACTATTAATGAAGTTGCAGTTATTGTGGTTGGTGATCCATGTGAACGTCGGGACATTCGAATACAACGAAGAGATAATACGATGCAAATAATTCAAGACAATCATCGGTCTTACGATGCATTGCAGTATCCGCTGATATTATGGGAAGGAGAAGATGGATACCATCTAAATATTAAACAAAGGAATCCAACTACAGGTACAACTTACAGATTATCTTACAGATTTTGTTTTTAAATTTCTGTTTCTCTCATGTATGTATATATTTATTTGCATGTGAAGAACTGATAAAGAAAGTTAGTGCTATGAACTTTTACGCATATCGACTGATGATTCGTGCTAATGAAGACAATTCTAATGCAGACAGCTATTTCATCAGTACATTGTCGATATGTATGTAAAAACCGAAAGACAGAGATTACGATTTATAAAATTCAATCAAACGAAACTTCGTGCTGAGGAGTACATTCACTTACGTGACGCCGTTATGGGTAACGTAGATGCAACTAATGACTTCAACAACATCGGTAGCGCTATATTTCTCCCATCATCATACATTGGTAGTCCGCGTCATATGCAAGAATATATTCAAGACGCCATGACTTAGTACGTGCATATGGCCGACCAGATCTTTTTATTACATTCACGTGTAATCCAAACTGGGATGAAATTAAAAGTTTGTTGTTGTCAGGTCAATCATCGATGCATCGCCATGATATCGCTGCACGTGTTTTTAAAACAAAAATTAAAATCTTTGATCAATTTGATTACACATCACTCGGTATTTGGTGAGACACGTTGTGGCTTTACTCTGTTGAATGGCAAAAACGAGGTTTACCTCACGCGCATATATTGATTTGGATGGTGGATAAAGAAGAAATCGACAAAATTATTTCAGCCGAAATTCCAAATCCGAATGTTGATCAAGATTGTTTGACATAGTAACTACCAATATGATCCACGGTCCATGTAGTACTCTAAACATGATGTCACCATGTATGGATAATGGAAAATGCACGAAACGTTTCCCAAAACCATGCCATTCTGATACTATTACCATATTGGACGGATATCCATCTTACCAGCGTAGAGACGTAGACAATGGCGGTCAATCATATGAATTACGTCTATCAAACGGTGTGACAGTAGATATTGATAATCGCTGGGTAGTTCCATATTCACCATTGCTGTGCAAAACCTATAAAGCACACATAAACGTTGAACTATGCAGTTCAGTGAAATCAATAAAATACATTTGTAAGTATGTTCACAAGGGCAGTGATAAAGCTATATTTGCCGTTCAAAACGTAAATGATAATGACGAAATAACACGTTATCAAATGGGTCGATACATAAGCAGCAACGAAGCTATTTGGGGCATATTTTACGTTTCCAATACATGAAAGGGATCCTGCTGTTATACATTTGGCCGTGCATCTTGAAAATGGACAGCGTGTTTACTTTACAGAACAGACTGCACTACAACAAGCTTTAACGGCTCCAAAAACAACTCTTACTGAATTTTTCAACCTTTGTAGTCGACAAGATGTTGTTGGTCAATTCGCAAAGACAATAATGTATACTGATGTTGCTAAATTTTTTACATGGAATAAACAATCAAAAAAATGGGAACCACGGAAACGAGACATTCCAGTCCCAGGATTCGCCGACATATTTATTACAAATACTTTACGTCGATTATATACAGTTCATCCTAAGCAACGCGAATGTTATTTTTTGCGTTTATTATTGGTTAATGTTCCTGGACCAACATCCTTCCAATATTTGCCAAGAGTCAATGGTACTTTATACTACACTTTCTTCGATGCGTGTCGTGAGTTACATTTATTGGAGAATGATAACCATTGGGATCTCACGCTTGCAGATGCAGCACTAAGCTCATCTCCACAACAAATTCGTCAATTATTTTCAATAATATTGACAACGTGTTTTCCTTCTGAAGCATCTGCTCTATGGAATAAATATAAAGATTCAATGAGTGAGGATATTTTACACCGGATTAGAATTACTAATCAAAATCAAAATATTGAGTTTTCCGCAGAAATATATAATAAGTCATTAATAATGATTGAGGATATTTGTATTATTATTTTGAATATGCCGCTCATCCATTTCCGAATGCCAGCGCCGAACCGCCCAGCAGTAGATACCATCAACAACGATGTTCAACGGGAACACCAGTTCGATAGAAATTCTTTGGCTACTTTCGTTGCTAATAATGAACAATTGCTCACTGCTGAGCAACGAAATGTATATGATCAAATTAATATATCAATTGCAGCGCAACAAGGTGGATTCTTTTTGTTTGGATGCACCAGGTGGTACTGGTAAAACATTCTTCATCTCATTGATACTTGCGCGCATTCGATCAGAAAATCATATTGCATTAGCTATTGCTTCATCAGGGATTGCAGCAACGTTACTTGATGGTGGACGGACTGCGCATTCAGCGCTTAAATTACCTTTGAATGTTCACACAAATCCCCAAGCAATGTGTACATAAAAAACATTCAGGCATAGCTGAAGTTTTGAGAAAATGCAAAATAATTATCTGGGATGAATGTACCATGGCCCACAAGCATTCACTTGAAGCTCTCGATAGGTCTCTGAAAGATATCAAGAATGATACTAGGCTTTTCGGTGGTGCTCTATTGCTGCTGTCTGGTGATTTCAGACAAACATTGCCAGTCATTCCACGCGCAATATATGCAGACGAAATAAACGCATGTTTAAAAGAACCTTATCTATGGCGAAATGTCAGCAAATTATCCCTTATCATTAATATGCGCGTTCATTAGCATCCATTAGCATTACAATTCTCTGAACAATTGTTAGATATTGGCAATGGTAAAATAGAATTATATGAAGATACACATTATATTCGACTTCCAGAGAATTTTTGCAACATGGTGGCTACCAAAGATGAGTTAATAAACAGTATCTTTCCAGATTTGAAACATAATTATACCAATCATGGATGGTTACGAGAGCGAGCAATTGTTAGCTGCGAAAACATTTAGATGTTGACGCAATCAATTTCAAATACAGCAATTACTGCCTGGTAATGAAACTACATTTAAATCTATTGACACTGTTGTTGTTGATCCTGATGAAGTTGTCAACTATCCTGTAGAATTTTTAAATTCATTAGATTTACCAGGAATGCCACCACATAGTTTGCGACTGAAGATTGGTTCACCTATAATTTTGCTTCGAAATTTGAATGCCCAGAAATTATGTAATGGGACGCGATTAGTTATAAAAAAAATCATGGGCAACATTCTTAAAGCTACTATTTTGAGTGGAAAGTTTCAAGGTGAAGTAGTACTTCTACCACGGATCCCCATGATTCCTTCAGATTTAAATATACCATTCAAACGTTTACAATTTCCAATCCACTTGGCGTATGCTATGACTATAAATAAGTCACAAGGCCAAACAATGACAATTTGTGGCTTACATTCAGAAAATCCGTGTTTTTCTCACGGCCAATTATATGTTGCGTGTTCCAGAGTGGAAAACCATCGAATTTGTTTGTTTATACGCCTCAAGGACTAACTAAAAATATTGTACATCCAATAGCACTACGATAAATTAAATTTTTGTAAATTAATAAATAAATGTTATTAAACAGTTTGAGTCTAAGGTTCACCTTTACTTAAAACGAGTTAAAGTTTTTATTTACGATGCTGCTATTGCCACACTCCACAGATTATATGCCTGCCTGTAATCAATCGTTTCAATTCGAATTTTTGATATATTCACACGCTACCGAGGGCGAAGCAAAGCGCGCCGGGTCAACTAGTATTTATGATAAATTAATGCTATAGTTTATTCAGTTTTTTTTTTTACCTTTTTTGTGCGTCTGTTTTACGTTTACTTAAAGTTTTAACTGTTTTCCGCCCCAGTTCCCCCGAATAATTTTTTATAGCCTGCACATACAGTGTGTCAGGGTATATTAAGTTTGTTTAAACGAAATGTATGTAACGCACAAAAGGAGGGGAGGGGACTTCATAAAGTATATATAATATATTCATGATCAGGATGACAACGCCCACTCCTTCCCGCCCAACCAGCACCACCCACTTTTTAAAACGTTTTAACTCGAACACCCGAAGAGATAGAAACATGAAAGTCGTTGACTCATCATGAAGAGCTCTACAAAACTGTCTACCCCTCCCTTTGATTTCCCCTCCCCCAGTTGTTTTCTATAAAAAGCAATATCTCCAAAACTAATACAGGTATGAACATGAAATTTTGTATACAAGATCAGTAAATATATTTCTTTAAAACTGCATACCACCAATGACCAATGACCAACATACTCAAATTTTTCGTAAATTCCACTTTTTTTTACCAATTTACTTGATATTTTGAATACTATTTGATCGGGCGATGTCAAATCAACATTTTTTGTAGATTTATGGTGTTGCACCACCTACTGTGTGTGCAGGGTATTATATTGTCGAGTATACTCGACTATAGCGTCCTTACTGGTTTTTCAGTACATTTGTGAGTGACTTAAAGTAAAACTAGTAAGGACGTTATCTTCAGCAACGCTGAAGCTTATATATACATATTATAGCTTTTCACGCACATTCTTGTGCCACGCCCATTTTTTTGACTGAATATATTTTCTTTTCATCATATTAGCCTATATACCAATAGTCATTGTTTTTGCTCATTGGGTACCGGGAGAATGCATATTAATGATTTTTGATAAAAGTGGCCAAGTAACCCATGCCCATTTTTGTCAAATAGTTTTAATGCCTCCCCAAGAACATAACTGTGAAGTTTCAATTCAATTGGTAAAGAAACAAAAAAGTTTTCCATACAACGACTTCTCTTCCTCTTCTTCATTTTGTATGGCAGGTACCAGTTCCAGTTTCCCGATCTCAATGAAACTTTTCGGCATTTAGTCGGACCATGTAAAACTACTATGTTTAAAATTTCACTCTATCTTACAAAAAAAAAAAAAATTTCCATACAAGGATTCAAGTTTGTTCACTTTTCTTCTTCTTTTCGTATGGAAGCTACCTGTTCCAATAATCCGATCATGCTGGTTCCGACGAATGATTCATCGTAATAAAAATCTAAGACTCTGGTGCAAAGTTTCAGCTCGACAGCCTCAAAGCTGAGGGACTAGTTTGCATACATACAGACAGACAGACCGACAGACGGACATGGCTAAATCAACTCGTCTTGTTGTCCTGATCAAGAATATACATATATACTTTAAACAGTCGGAAATTAATATTTCGATCTGTTACAAACTCCGTGACAAAGTTAATATACTATTTGACATACGTGAAAAGTATAAAAAAAGTCAAAGCTAGCTGCAGATATTTGCAGATGTGTCCATAATCAACAATATACCAACACCCATCTTTTTTTTCCTCAAGTCAAATTCGGCTTGCAAAGCAGCTGTTTTGCATTGTAGTTGTGCTGTGTCTTGTTTTTTTTGTGCGATGAGTTGTGTTCCTGTACATTTTTGTTTTCTTATCTTTATAATTTAGATTTTCTTTGGTTATATCATGTAGACATAGTGTATTAGGGTATAATGTATTTGTTTGAACGAAATGCTGTAACGCATAGAAGGAGGACCGGGGGGACCCCATGAAGTATAAATATTTCTTGATCAGAATGACAAGAGAAGTTGATTGAGGAATGTCCGTCCGTTCGTCTGTCCATCCGCAAGTCAAATTTGAATTGACCCAGTTGTTTTGTATAATTTGCTATAGTTATTTCCCCAAAGCTTTTAAAAGTACGATCCTGAAATTCTGTATACAAGCTCAGTAAATATGTATCTTTAAAACTGCATACCACAAATTCCCCTCTCTTTGATTGTTACCTCTCAAAGACCTATAAACTCAAAATTTTCGTGAATTCCACATTTTTTATCGATCGTTCCTATGGCAGCCATATGCTATAATTGTCCGATCTTCACCGATCTTTCAAAGTGTCTTTATTGATATCTAAGACGTACTTGTGCGAAAAAATTGAGACGATAGCATTAAAATTATAATTTTTGACCGATCGTTCCAATGGCAGCTATCTGATATAGTAGTCTGATCTGGCTAATTATTATATTACATAAAAATAAGAAATTTTGTGCGAAGTATCAAGCCTCTATCTTAACTGGAAGTATTTATGACCGCTCTCCCATAGAACGTCGACCCACTTTGCATTCATTCGTAAAGAGATTTTGTGAACTGACGCATTAAAATTAATTTAAATAATTCTATTATGGCTCCAAAAAGAATGCAAACCTCAGTTAAACTTAGGCAGTTAATAATAAATGGAATTTGGGGGGGTAAAACTGTACGAGAAATCGCCGAGTTGGTTGGGAAGAGGTAAATCTACTGTCCATGTTGTAATAAAGAGGTTCCGCGATGAGTTTAGGCTGGCAAATAAAAGTAGAGAAGGCCAAGGAAAAATATTAAATGAGCGAGAAAAGCGTTCAATAGTTAAGGAAATAATACAAGACCCTTCAAACGGCTAAAGAACTTAAATCTTTCTGAAAAATCGAACCGGAAAAGAAGTTTGCCTAAACACTTTGCGTAACACATTAAATTTTGTGGAATTTTTTTAAATTTTCATTAATTGTTGACGAAATTTTTAGTTGTGCGATGATTTGTTTATCGTCTGTATCAGCAATATAATAAGGGTATTCAGTAGTTCTCGCATCTGTAGCAGATACCAGGTCTAGAAAAGCTAGAGTACGCCCTTCTGAGCAAAACTCAGATATTTGGGCTAAGTAGGCTTTGAATATACAGTATACTAGTTGACCCGGCGCGCTTTGCTTCGCCCTCGGTAGCGTGTGAATATATCAAAAATTCGAATTGAAACGATTGATTACTGGCAGGCATATAATCTGTGGAGTGTGGCAATAGCAGCATCGTAAATAAAAACTTTAACTCGTTTTAAGTAAAGGTGAATCTTAGACTCAAACTGTTTAATAACATTTATTTATTAATTTACACAAAATTTAATTTATCGTAGTGCTATTGGATGTACATATTTTTAGTTAGTCCTTGAGGCGTATAACAAACAAATTCGATGGTTTTCCAACTCTGGAACACGCAACATATAATTGGCCGTGAGAAAAACACGGATTTCTGAATGTAAGCCACAAATTGTCATTGTTTGGCCTTGTGGACCTTATTTATAGTCATAGCATACGCCAAGTGGATTGGAAATTTGTAAACGTTTGAATGGTATATTTAAATCTGAAGGAATCATGGGGATCCGTGGTAGAAGTACTACTTCACCTTGAAACTTTCCACTCAAAATAGTAGCTTTAAGAATGTTGCCCATGATTTTTTTTTATAACTAATCGCGTCCCATTACATAATTTCTGGGCATTCAAATTTCGAATCAAAATTATAGGTGAACCAATCTTCAGTCGCAAACTATGTGGTGGCATTCCTGGTAAATCTAATGAATTTAAAAATTCTACAGGATAGTTGACAACTTCATCAGGATCAACAACAGTGTCAATAGATTTAAATGTAGTTTCATTACCAGGCAGTAATTGCTGTATTTTGAAATTGATTGCGTCAACATCTAAATTTTTCGCAGCTAAAATGCTCGCTCGCCTCGTAACCATCCATGATTGGTATAATTATGTTTCAAATCTGGAAAGATACTGTTTATTAACTCATCTTTGGTAGCCACCATGTTGCAAAAATTCTCTGGAAGTCGAATATAATGTGTATCTTCATATAATTCTATTTTACCATTGCCAATATCTAACAATTGTTCAGAGAATTGTAATGCTAATGGATGCTAATGAACGCGCATATTAATGATAAGGGATAATTTGCTGACATTTCGCCATAGATAAGATTATTTTAAACATGCGTTTATTTCGTCTGCATATATTGCGCGTGGAATGACTGGCAATGTTTGTCTAAAATCACCAGACAGCAGCAATAGAGCACCACCGAAAAGCCTAGTATCATTCTTGATATCTTTCAGAGACCTATCGAGAGCTTCAAGTGAATGCTTGTGGGCCATGGTACATTCATCCCAGATAATTATTTTGCATTTTCTCAAAACTTCAGCTATGCCTGAATGTTTTTTTATGTTACACATTGCTTGGGGATTTGTGTGAACATTCAAAGGTAATTTAAGCGCTGAATGCGCAGTCCGTCCACCATCAAGTAACGTTGCTGCAATCCCTGATGAAGCAATAGCTAATGCAATATGATTTTCTGATCGAATGCGCGCAAGTATCAATGAGATGAAGAATGTTTTACCAGTACCACCTGGTGCATCCAAAAAAAAGAATCCACCTTGTTGCGCTGCAATTGATATATTAATTTAATCATATACATTTCGTTGCTCAGCAGTGAGCAATTGTTCATTATTAGCAACGAAAGTAGCCAAAGAATTTCTATCGAACTGGTGTTCCCGTTGAACATCGTTGTTGATGGTATCTACTGCTGGGCGGTTGGGCGCTGGCATTCCGAAATGGATGAGCGGCATATTCAAAATAATAATACAAATATCCTCAATCATTATTAATGACTTATTATATATTTCTGCGGAAAACTCAATATTTTGATTTTGATTAGTAATTCTAATCCGGTGTAAAATATCCTCACTCATTGAATCTTTATATTTATTCCATAGAGCAGATGCTTCAGAAGGAAAACACGTTGTCAATATTATTGAAAATAATTGACGAATTTGTTGTGGAGATGAGCTTAGTGCTGCATCTGCAAGCGTGAGATCCCAATGGTTATCATTCTCCAATAAATGTAACTCACGACACGCATCGAAGAAAGTGTAGTATAAAGTACCATTGACTCTTGGCAAATATTGGAAGGATGTTGGTCCAGGAACGTTAACCAATAATAAACGCACAAAAAAAAAAACATTCGCGTTGCTTAGGATGAACTGTATATAATCGACGTAAAGTATTTGTAATAAATATGTCGGCGAATCCTGGGACTGGAATGCCTCGTTTCCGTGGTTCCCATTTTTTTTATTGTTTATTCCATGTAAAAAATTTAGCAACATCAGTATACATTATTGTCTTTGCGAATTGACCAACAACATCTTGTCGACTACAAAGGTTGAAAAATTCAGTAAGAGTTGTTTTTGGAGCCGTTAAAGCTTGTTGTAGTGCAGTCTGTTCTGTAAAGTAAACACGCTGTCCATTTTCAAGATGCACGGCCAAATGTATAACAGCAGGATCCCTTTCATGTATTGGAAACGTAAATATGCCCCAAATAGCTTCGTTGCTGCTTATGTATCGACCCATTTGATAACGTGTTATTTCGTCATTATCATTTACGTTTTGAACGGCAAATATAGCTTTATCACTGCCCTTGTGAACATACTTACAAATGTATTTTATTGATTTCACTGAACTGCATAGTTCAACGTTTATGTGTGCTTTATAGGTTTTGCACAGCAATGGTGAATATGGAACTACCCAGCGATTATCAATATCTACTGTCACACCGTTTGATAGACGTAATTCATATGATTGACCGCCATTGTCTACGTCTCTACGCTGGTAAGATGGATATCCGTCAATATTGGTGATAGTATCAGAATGGCATGGTTTTGGGAAACGTTTCGTGCATTTTCCATTATCCATACATGGTGACATCATGTTTAGAGTACTACATGGACCGTGGATCATATTGGTAGTTACTATGTCAAACAATTCTTGATCAACATTCGGATTTGGAATTTCGGCTGAAATAATTTTGTCGATTTCTTCTTTATCCACCATCCAAATCAATATATGCGCATGAGGTAAACCTCGTTTTTGCCATTCAACAGAGTAAAGCCAACAACGTGTTTCACCAAATACCGAGTGATGTGTAATCAAATTGATCAAAGATTTTAATTTTTGTTTAAAAACACGTGCAGCGATATCATGGCGATGCATCGATGATTGACCTGACAACAACAAACTTTTAATTTCATCCCAGTTTGGATTACACGTGAATGTAATAAAAAGATCTGGTCGGCCATATGCACGTACTAAGTCATGGCGTCTTGAATATATTCTTGCATATGACGCGGACTACCAATGTATGATGATGGGAGAATATATGCGCTACCGATGTTGTTGAAGTCATTAGTTGCATCTACGTTACCCATAACGGCGTCACGTAAGTGAATGTACTCCTCAGCACGAAGTTTCGTTTGATTGAATTTTATAAATCGTAATCTCTGTCTTTCGGTTTTTACATACATATCGACAATGTACTGATGAAATAGCTGTCTGCATTAGCATTGTCTTCATTAGCACGAATCATCAGTCGATATGCGTAAAAGTTCTTAGCACTAACTTTCTTTATCAGTTCTTCACCTGCAAATAAATATATACATACATGAGAGAAACAGAAATTTAAAAAAAAATCTGTAAGATAATCTGTAAGTTGTACCTGTAGTTGGATTCCTTTGTTTAATATTTAGATGGTATCCATCTTCTCCTTCCCATAATATCACCGGATACTGCAATGCATCGTAAGACCGATGATTGTCTTGAATTATTTGCATCGTATTATCTCTTCGTTGTATTCGAATGTCCCGACGTTCACATGGATCACCAACCACAATAACTGCAACTTCATTAATAGTTGGAACATTATATGTTCCTGCGTGCTCTCTATAGGGCACTTTGTCTGCTTTAATGATAATGGCGTAGTTGCCGTTTTGCAGTCTGTTTGAAAAAGTCTTAAACAATTGCAACAACTGGTTATGATTCTCCAAAAACGTTTCCAAAATGTCCACAATTTCTCGTTCCTTCATCTGCTCTATATGGTTGTAAGCGCAGCGTGTGTTTGATTGTTGCTCCCCATTACCCATAAAATAAATTTGTAAATATTTTGGATCGGCATCAGGCATTGGGAGCAATGAACCAATGTGGTGGTACACTTGACCTTGAATCTTGAATATAGATTCATAATTACGACCATCTTCATTATGAACAATTTTTGTTGCTCCAAATGATGTCATTTGGAAGCATGAATTGAATTTACGAATTTTTCGCAAAAACAATTTTGATTAAGATGTGGTGCCAGATAAAAGTGTTTTTAAAGGTTCCGGCGGTTGATTTAGCGGTGGCAGTGAAATTTTTCCAGATGCGCAACATAAACCAGCTGTTTCACCTTTGTACTTGATAGCATGACATTGTTGACACTCTTTGTCCATACTACCAATTGTGATTAATGCATGGGACGAATAGTCTATTTCAGGATCATATTCAAACGCGAGACGTTTGAGTGATGCTCTTGTCAATGTTCGAACATCTTGCATTTGCCGTTGGTTACGTTCTCTATTTGCATTCGTCGCTCGTTGACGTGCATCTCGTTGTCTTATTGTATTAGCTCGAAGACGGTGAGTGCGTTGCTGTGAATTTTAATTTGCACGTGTACTTTACATTTGATCTCTCGAATTTACATTATCGGCCGAGTGTTCTTGAATTGTTCTATTTAATCGACGATCATGGACCAATTGCGCATTCTGAGTACGTCGACCAATATTTTTTGCTCTTCCACGAATACGTGGCATTTTTCTGCTCTTTATTTCACTAAACTAAACTTTAATATCACCCCTTTTTTTTTGTGTACTTTTTTTAATCTCATTTAATGTTTAAACTATATAAATAAACAAAATTCATATCGTCATGCACAAAAGCTTATTCTTCATTGAGTAGTGTTGCAAAGTGATACACGACCGATCTGAAAAATTTTAATCAGTAAAAGTGCTACTTACAACACTAAAATAGGGGACAATCCTCCGATTGAATTGCACTATGTTTCTTGGAGAACTGGTAACACTTCTGGCAAACTAAGTTTGAGTTCTCTCTACAATCGACACACACACATACCAATACAAAAGTGTAAAAATAAGCAAAGCATGTTACGTTTTTGTACGTTTTGTGCTTGCAAAATTAACAACTACTTACAAATGAAAAATTAATTTAAAAAACTTTCCAGTGGACCAAATTGTGAATCTAAACCATTCTCGAATCCTCTTGAACATTCACAAAAAATTTAATCAAAATCGGTCAAACCGTTTAGGAGGAGTTCAGTGACAAACACACGCACAGACGAAATATATGTATATATTAAGATATAGTCGCAAGTGAATATTTCTGTGTGTTACAAAATTCAGCACAAAGTTAATATACTATTTCACATACGTGAAAAGTATAAAAATTGCCATGACAAGGCCGAAGATAGCGTCCTGACTGGTTTTTTATTTCTATTAAAGTAAGTTTCACTTCAAACACGTGTACTGTGTTGCATGCGTTTTTTTTTTTTATAAGAACATACATAAATTCAATAATATTTAATGAAAACAATGCATTTTTTGATGAATAATTCAAGAACAAACTGTTTTCAAGCATCTCAACGACATGCTTACAAAAATTTTAGCAAAAACCAGTAAGGACGCTATAGTCGAGTATACTCGACAAAATAATACCCTGCACACTCAGTAGGTGGTGCAACACGCTAAATCTACAAAAAAAATGTTTATTTGACATCGCCCGATCGAATAGTGTTCAAAATATCAAGTAAATTGGTAATTGAGTATTGAATATTGTTTATCCCCTTTTCGAATTCATTTTTTTTTTCCCACCAGCCCAAACGATTTAAAATTGATCAATGCTTATTCTTATTGTTAATTCAGTTCACAAAAACTTATTTTTATTATTTTTGCAAAGTCACATACGTTTAATATTTTCTACAACGTTTTGAACATGACCAGTGCTTATCATTTATCAAATTTTCAAAAGATATCACTCAACTCCACTGTTAGCATAACAACATCGTCCTATATACATTTTCTAACATGTTTTACGAAAATATACAAGTTTTAAATTTATTCTCAGGAGACATTTCCAACTGCATAAAGTATATACATACATATGTCTATTCTTGATCAGCTCGACGAGACGAGTTCATGTAGCCATGTCCATCTGTCTATTGCGTAGCGAACTCCTCCTAAAGTTTTAAATTTCGCCAAAAACTTTAAATGCAGAAAATTTTCTTTTTCATGCAGGCAGCTTGTATGTAAAAACCAGCTTGATCAAATCACCATACCGCTTAAGATCTGACGTGTAATTTTTATTTTTAAGAGTAAGTGTGTATTAGATCCTCAAATGAATAAGACATATTTAAGCTAAGCATTTCAATATAATTTCATTTCATTAAATCTATAAGCAAAACTAGTGTAAGCTTGTGTTTTTATCATTGACAAAAATGGAATAAAATGGTCGTACGAGCCGGATGGGTATTAAACGCATTTGGATATAATCTCAGGTATGCTCGACAGTATAATACCCTGCACACATGGTAGGCGGTGCCACACCCTCAATCTACAAAAACATATTGATCTGACATCGCCTATTCAAATAGTGTTCAAAATATCAAGAAAATCGGTAAAAAAATGTGGATTTTACGAAAAATTTAAGTTTGTTGGCATCTGAGGGGTAGCCATTAAAGAGAGGGGAAATTTGTGGTATGCGTGGTTTTTAAGATGTATTATCACTGAGCTTGTATACAAAATTTCAGGTTCATACCTTTGTTAGTTTTGGAGATACAGCAATTTTAAGAAAATAACCCGGGGAGGGGAAATGAAATGGAGGGGGAAAAATTGTGGTATGCACCACGCAAAAATAAGAAGACACCGACTACGCAAAATAAAGTGATACCGAAAAATGTTAAAATTGATGAAAACAATGATTTGGAATTGGGAAATACCGCGCAGTTTGACAATACTGTGATTCAGGCATCAACTCCACTTGTATTGGATAACGTCAGACAAGACAGACAGTCGGTTCGCAAAAATCTACCAAGGTTCAGAAGTTACAAGTCCAGAAGCAAATTCTGAAAGAAGAACAGGAACTTCAGCAACAACGTGCTTCCTTGGAGCAAAAGAAGCAGTACAGTCACTTCTTTTGTTGCCACAAAATATGGAAAAAATAATTGAAATATTAGAAGAACGTTTTGGTGATCCAAATCACATTATAAGACATTTACTAGACCAAATAAGAAATTTCCCAATCATAAAAGATGACAAAGTGGATAGACTTATAAGAATGTACGACCTCCTTACAAATTAAATAAATACTTTGTTATCAATTGAAGATGTAGACAATATTCGAAATCTGTCGTTATTTAATGAGATTTTAGAAAAATTACCATTGTCAAAACGCATTGCCTTTATGCAGCACTATGAAGAATCCAAAAGCGATGAGTCGAAATTAATAATTTTGCACAAGTGGCTAGGAAAAAAGACTAAAGCAGCTCAAGCATTAGGGTTTGGTCAGTGCAAGCCAAAAGACACGGCATTAATAATTTCCGACGATACTAATCAACTAAAAAAAGATAAAATTTGTAACTTTTGTAAAGCAAATAACAATTATGTAACTTTGTGCGACAAATTTAGACATTGACAAACGCTGGCAGCACGTTTCTCAAAAGCATTTATGTATTTCCTGTTTAGGCAAAAACCATGCCATGAAAAATTGTAAACGTAAAAAAACATGTACTATTAATAATTGTACGCATAGTCACAATACATTATTATCAACTACAATCAAAATAATGTACTACTTAAAATCGTTCCAGTAACCCTTATAGGGAAAAAACTAAAAGTTGATACTTACGCTCTTTTAGATGAGACTTCAACAGTTACATTGATTGATAATCAATTAGCCAATGAGTTGTATGGTCCTACAACACCTTTAAGAATGCAGTGGACAAATAATGGGGTTTACAAACAAAATTATTCAAAAGTGGTTAGTCTTCGAATCAAAGGTAAACATGCAAACTCGAAAATATATATATATAGCCAAAACGGTTTCTGAACTAAATCTACCGACACAAACTGTAAAGATAGATAACCTTACTGAAAACTGGAAATTTCTAAAAGGACTAGACGAATGTTCCTATCAGAACGCACAACCAAAAATTCTGATAGGACAAGACAATTGGCCATTAATAGTCACGCGCAAATTAAAACATGAATCGGTCCAGCAAGTAGTAAAACACTCTTGAGATGGGTTGTACATGGAAATGTAAATTCAAGCAACCACCATACTCAAACCAGCTATGTATATCATATAAAAAACTGTAAAGCTCTGTTTACACTAGAGATTTTTTGTGTAGATTTAGACAAAAATCTCATGTCTACAAGTGTAAACACCCTGTAGATTTATCTACACAGTCTCTACAACAAATTTAAATCTACACAATGAGTAGAGTGTGTAAACAACTTTCAGAGTAGATAAAACAGCCTCGATTTGTGTCTACAAGTTTGTTAAGCAACAGAACAAATTTTTTTCTCTACATTGATATTTTCACATAAAAATTATATCAATGATTCATATGTCACGTTTGACACTTCCGAAAATTCGTCCCAATTTGGGAATAAGAATCAAAGGAAGAAAACCAGTAAGGATTGGAGTCGACAGTACTCGACTCCGATATACCCTGTACCTTTAATTTGTACCAACTGTTTGAAGGCGTTGCCCCGCCCACTTTTTAATCGAAACAGATTTCATTTTCATTCAATTCCATATATACCAATTTTTACTCTTTGAGACCAATTCGTTCAAGAGATATAACGGCATTCTACCATGGCTATATGTGGGCGTGGTCACGCCCATTTCACAATTGAATCTTGTTATACTTCATCCCAATATCATATATGCAAAGTTTCATTCTTGTAGGTTTTATGGTTCTTGAGATATAAGCGTTTCAAATTATTACTATATATGGGCGTGGCTACGCCCATTTTTTTAATGTATCTTCTTGGGGCTTGAGTCAGCTATATACACTCCAAATTTGGTGTGCCTATCTCTAAAGACAACCGAGATAAAACGACTTTTGTAAGTTTTTTCCCGAGGTTGCTCCAGTCATTTGCCCCTCACCCCTAAACTAAGTCAAAAAAGGGGGAAACAAAATAAACTTGATCTGCTGAAGGAATAACAGAATCGAACTGCGAAGAGCTTTTGCTCCTATCTATTATAGTTTCCGAGATCGACGCGTTCATACAGACGGACGGACAGACGGACGGACGGACAGACGGACAGACGGACAGACGGACATGGCTAAATCGACTTCTCTTTCGATACTGATCAAGAATATATATACTTTGTATAGTCGGAAATGTCTCCTTTAAGGTGTTACATACATTGTCGATGCGCACAAAACTAATATACCCTTGTACCATAAGGTACAGGGTATAAAAAACAAAGAGTAAAATGGCGCCTTCACCAAAAAAAAATGCGTGGGAAATGCGATTATGTGTATATATAGATATTATATGAATATTATTATATCAAATGACGGATGCGAGTGTACTGTTTTTGAATGTACGGTGTACCCATACTCAATAATATCAATAATTTGACAATGCCATTCTTCACAAAAGGTTGGCACACAGCTGCGACTCCTTCCTTCAACTCCTTCAATAACTGCTGGTAAAATCCAACGTTCTCAGCATTCCTAGCATTTATTTTTGCGATCTATGGTTTCTTCCACAATCGATTTTGATGATGCATATTGTTTCTGGCGCATTTCCAACTTTTCAAATTTTTTTTGTTAATTTATTTTTGGGAATAATTTTTTAATGTCAAAAATCAGTATGTCAAAAGCGAAACAGTAGCGCCCTCTATCATTATCTACATTCTGCTCGAAAGTGTAGTCAGTGTAAACACCTTGTAGATAGCAATGTAGATATTTTCCAAATTTATCTACTCGAAAGAAAACTTTCGTAGATTTTCAGTTCAGTGTAAACACAAAACGTAATTTATCTACACTTTTTGTTGAGATATCTACACAAAAAATCTCTAATGTAAACAGAGCTTTATGATAAAAAAGAGGAAAAGGACGATTTAAGTGTTTTACATGATTTAGTGAAATTATATTGGACCATTGAAAACGAATTGATTTCACCAAAAGATAATCCAGTTTCGTTAGATAACAAAAGGTGTTTTAAGATTATTCAAAATACACTTAAACGAAATGGCGACAGATTTGAATGTGGATTATTTTGGAAGGATGACGACATTAAATTACCAGAAAGCTATAGTACTGCCTATAGTAGACTCCTTATTTGGAAAGACAAATTGATAAGAATCCAGAATATGGTAAAAAATATCAAGAAACAATCGAATCATATGCAGCTAAAGGATATTTAAAGAAACTAAATGCAGAGGAATCAGCTGAGAAAACATCATTGACATATTATTTGCCACACTTTGGCGTTATAAACCAGACCAGAGGAAAGAGTTTTATGTTTGATGTGGGAATTTAACAAGGATGTTTTTGCATTTAACGTGAAATTTCAAAGAAAACATGCTGATATTTTAAACCTAAAAAGACGACCAACCAAAAGAGAAGTTCTTAAGATCACTATGTCTATTTTCGACCCTCTAGGATTTCTTTCAAATCTACTGATAGCCAACAAAATCTTATTACAGGCAAACTGAGAGAGACTGGGACGACGAAATAACCGATGAACATTTTGACACTTGGGAAAAATTATGCAAAAATATTGCCAGAATAACTGAGCTAAATATACAAAGATTAATTACCAGCCTGCCAATTGACGAATGTAATGTACAGTTGCACATATTTTGTGATGCATCTAAATCAGCTTACGCAGCTTGCGCTTACCTAAGATTTGATGACGGAAAACAAGTCGATTGTTCTTTAATACTTGCCAAGTCAAGAGTTGCACCACTTAAACCAATGTCAATACCAAGACTTGAAGTACAGGGCGCTTTATTAGCGCCAATTAAACAATTAAAGAAAAACTTAATATAAGAATTGATCGGACATATTTGTGGACAGACGCTGAAATAGTATTATACTGGCTTAAATCAAGTAGCAGAAGATTCAAAATATTTGTTGCACAACGACTAGGGGAAATCCAAGAATTGACAAACTCAACTGATTGGAGATATGTGCCAACGAAACTAAATCGGCAGATGAAGCCACAAAGATTCGAGACGTTAACTTTTCTGAAAATAATAAGTGGTTCAAGGGTCCAGAATTCTTGCGAAAAGCTAGCACTGAACGGCCGAAAGAGAAATTGTTCCAAAATGATCAAATTAAGAATGAACTCGAATTTGTAAATGTAATTACTAGGATAAAAGATTTAATAGTTTTACCCGACCCTTTAAGATTCTCAAATTGGATGAGGTTTCTTAGAACACCTGCATGGGTTTTTAAATATATCGGTAGATTGAAATCACCCAGCACAATTGGATATGTGAATGAGTTACTTCCTGCAGATATTGAAAAGGCAGAAAGACTAATTTTCAATAGCATTCAATCTGATTGCTATGACCAGAGAGTATGAAAATATAACAAGAGACCGAAGGCCTCTCACGCTAAGCTTTCAAAAAATAATTTCACCAAATACACAGCGGAAAATTCTTGTCAGACAGAGACAGCAAAACGAATGTATGTTTGGCTCGCTCTAATGACGACGGACAGACAAATACTATGATTGGGAATTTATTGGAGTTTATGAATGAACTTCCAGCCTTGTTGCCGAATTTCATAAACAAATTTTGCTTACGAAAAGTGATGGCAAGAGGTGAAGTGGCATGCAGAGAGTATTAAAATATAACAAGAGACCGAAGGCCTCTTACGCTAAGCTTTCAAAAAATAATTCCTACTAATAACCAGCGGAAAAGTTTTGTCGCGACAGAGACAGCTGAACGAATGTATGTTTGGCTCGCTCTAACGACGACGGACAGACAATTACTATAATTGGGAATTTAGTGGAGTTTATGAATAAACTTCCAGCCTTGTTGCCGAATTTCATAAACAAATTTTGCTTACGAAAAGTGTAGGCAAGAGGTGAAGTGGCATGTGGCCTGTATGCGTGGTTGCTAAGAAACGATCCTTCTTGTGTTCAATGAAAGTGTTGATAAAAGAAGAATTAGGGCGGGCATGTGCATATTGTGAGTTTTGATTGTAAGAATTAAAATAAAATAATTGCACTGATCAAGTGCCGTCGGCTTAATATGTATATATATTTAGTTCTTCATGCTTATTACGAATAAATTACATTTTATTTAAGCTGAGGCAATGTAACTTTTATTATACAGAGATTAGGTTGATTTTAGTTTGAGTTTGATTGACTGAAGAAAATTATATTGCATTTGATTTTGCATTGAAATAAGTAGGCGAAATATGGTTTCTAAGCGAAATATGGTTTCTTTGCAGATCAAAAGTAATCGCTATTCAATTTTACTAAGCAAATTGATTCATGCTACTAGGCGATCAGAAATGCTAGGCAATGTTGCCGAAAAATGAATAAAGGTAAAGTCGTTACCCACACACACTTATTCCCTCTGCTCCACAACCAAAGTCAATGCATATGTGGGAAAAGGGTGTAGTGGAGCAATAAGTGTGCGCGTATTGTTTTTGTTGTCGCTGTGATCACACACAAAGCATGGCAGTCAATGCAAATGTAGGCAGAGGGTGAAGTGGAGTATATAAATGTGTGCGTATTATTTTTGTTGTCGCTGATTATTTTTCGACAATATGAAAAATGAAAATGTTCTTTGCTTTCGTTCCTTATTTGCTCTCTTCGTCCTTCGCATCAACACAAACTGCGCGTTGCCTGTGTGCCTCTACGCCCTTCTGATCGACAAGTATTGTCAACACACAGTCTTGTGTATTTCTTCGTGAGACCTCTTCGCCCTTCGCATCAACATATAGACACTTACATTTGGTTCTTATGCACCTTTACCCGTCTCAACCATAAGCTAATAATTTAGCAAATGCAAAATGTATTGTTCTGCTACTTAGTTTCATGTGATCTTGTAACCATCAGTATAAAATTCGAATTGTTTGACTATATTCAGACAATAGAAGCGAAAAATGTTCATGATGGATGATATTTGATTTTGATAAATGAAAATGCAGATGAAAGTTTTGCTTATAAAAATTTTTATTTTGAAAATTTTAGAATTTTATTTATATTGGCATGTTAGTAAAAATATAATGAAATATATAAAATTTTCATATTAATAATTAGAATATGTTGAATATTTTCATAAATTATAAAAATTGCTGAAATAATTGAATATAAAATGTCCGTCCGGACTGGCAAAATATAAAAATCAAAATCAAGACAAAAATCCACGCCGCACAAGGAAATGAAACGTGGAAACATCTCAAAAGTAAACAAAATCGGAAAAATGTAAACAATTCCAGGCTGAGCGAGTCAAATATATACATTTCTCATTCCGTCTCTGTCGCACAGTTTTCCGCCAGTTATCTATTCGGGATCTCAAAACCCCGAAAGCTTAGCGTGAGAGGCCTTCGGTCTCTTGTTATATTTTAATACTCTCTGGATTCATAGATACAGTTTGCCCGCGCAGTACACTGATGTTTTCTGAAAATATGCACGAATCGTGAAAAGAAAAGTTTGCTTTAATGAACTACTTTATAAAATTGCTTTCCCTTTTTATACCCTGTACAGTGTACACATACTCTGTATCGGGGTATATTAATTTTTTTAATTTCTAAGTGTTTTTTATCTATAAAAACAGGGGGACAAAGAGTGCAGGTCTTTTTGCGGTCATTATTTTGTACAATTGGCGATCGAATTTTTCAATACTAATAGTATAAAAAGGAAAGATTTATATATTTTTGTAAGGAAGTACAGGACCGATTTCAAAGTTTATTTCACATTATATATATAGGCTATATTTGTATCACTTGCGGCTCTTCATTTATAAACGATGGGGAAGTAGTTAAAACACACTTTGGTTGTGAAGTCGCAAGCAAAAAACGTACAGAATCGTAACATGCCTTGCTTCTTCTTACACTTCTGTATTGATATGTGGGTGTTGTCTGTAAAGAGCTCACGCGGTACATAGGATTTTCATACACTGGCGTTAACTTGGTCATGAAGTATGGAACGCAGAACGCATATCCGACAATGAAAATTACATATATTCTTGATCAGCACAACGAGATGAGTTTATATAGTCATGTCCGTCTGACTTTTTTAATGCAAAATATTTGATTAAATTAAATTTTATTTGTGCAACCACAAAACGTACAAAAACATATTACGCTTTGCTTCTTCTTACTCTTCTACCTTTGTTTGAGTGTATTCTTTGTAAATAGAACTCGAAAAGGACAAATGATGTTTTTGTGTTATACTCCTGTTTCATTCTTCACAAGTGTTGTCTGGGAAAAAGAGTATATTAACTTTGTCATGAAGTTTGCAACGCTGAAAGGGAGATATCTATATAAAGTATATTTATTCATGAACAAAACGACGAGACGAATTAATATAGCCATGTCTGTCTATTGGTCTGTTTGTTGCGATGCTAATTCCTCCCAGAATTTTGAAATAAGCAAAAAAAATTTAATTGAGACAGTTTTCTTATACTTGCATGCAGTTTGTATGTAAAAATCACATTGAACTGATCACTATAGCCTATAGCTGCCTTAAGAATGTTCGGTCAAAAATGAGCTTTTTCCATTAAAAAATGTTGGTTTCTGGAGATATCCACTCAATATTTATCATCAAATTTTCTTAATTGGAATTTACACTTCTCTCAAGCCCAAAGAATTATAACAACATTGTCTGGTACATGGAAAATAAGAGTCCAACAAAATGAAGGAAAGATAGCATTCCTATTGATTTATTTAATTTATTTCTTTAAAATTTTATTAATCTGGGAATTTAAAAGCTGGAATGAATATTGCTGACTTGAAGACCAACAAGATAAATGGGTGGGGTTGCCTTCACATATAGCACGAAAATTTAAACAGATATATATATTTGGATCCATACTACTTACAAGAACGTAATTTGAAATTGATAGAGATAAAATTTGATATGATTCGATCCGGTGTTATATGCAACCGTGCCTCATATTTGAGGGCGTAGCAAAGCGCGCCGGGCCATACTAGTATGTACATACAAATAAACATAAAAATAATTACATTAAATTAAACATCTATGAAACTACGTTTTTTAAGCAATATTTTAATCTTATTTCAATTATTCGGATTTTGAATCTAATTTTTAGGAGCTTACAATAATCATTAAATAACTTTGTTTAAACGCCATTCTGAGCGGAGATATGACGCTAATAAGTCAGCGAAGTTATGTCGTATTGGCAACGCCATATCTTATTAAGCTTCGCGCGGAGATATGTCGTTTCAAAGCAACATAACTTCGCGCGGAGATATGTCGTTTTATTCAAGTTTAAACTAAAAACATAAACATTTCATACATAAAAATAGTTTTTAGAAAATTAAACATTTCATACATAAAAATAGTTTTTAGAAAATTAAACATTTCATACATAAAAATAGTTTTTAGAAAAACTGATTTAACCATAACATTATATGTCCATATTTTCGAACTTAATGTTTATAGATGGCGTCATGCTTAGCGTCGGCATACTTCTAAGCATGCCAGGCTCAAGCACTGGCACAGGCTGTCGCTGCGGCTGATGTGGCTGCGGCCCCGGCTGATGTTGCTGCTGCTGCGGCTGATGTTGCTGCTGCTGCGGCTGATGTTGCTGCTGCTGCGGCTGATGTTGCTGCTGCTGCGGCTGATGTTGCTGCTGCTGCGGCTGATGTTGCTGCTCCTGATCTGGCTGTTGTGGCGGCATGTTTTCAGCATTCTGTGCAGCCAGCCTGGCCGCAGCTCGCCTTTGCCGTCGCCGAATACGGGCATTTCCGTAATTACAGCGACAGCCTGTGCAAACGTTTTGTCCACGTCGTCCGTCATTATGTTCGATTTGTTGTCCACGTCGTCCGTCATTATGTTCGATTTGTCGTCCACGTCTTCCGTCATTATGTTCGATTTGTCGTCCACGTCTTCCGTCATTATGTTCGATTTGTCGTCCACGTCTTCCGTCATTATGTTCGATTTGTCGTCCACGTCGTCCGTTGTGACGCATTTGTCGTCCATGTCCTATGTCGAAATTTCGATTCCATCCATCGCGAACTGAGGTGACTCCCACATCATTAAATATGAATGTTGCCATCTTTGAGTATTATGAATTTTAAGTCCCAAATGCGTCTTAATAGTTGGATATTTGCGCTTTTATCCGCGCGGAGATATGTCGTTCTCAGTTCGGCGGAGATATGTCGCTACCCCTAGTCGCATTTAGGTTCTTGACTATCAGTATCATTAAGTTCTTGATTGTGGGCAAGAATTTGATCCCAACAGGCACTACAAATACTTACATGGTTGCATGGACGCAACAAACCAGATTTTGGATTCACCAGACAAACATTGCAGGGATTCATTTGGACAATAAAAGAATCTGACAGTTGACTTATGTTTCAACCACTCGAGGAAAGCGAAGATGTGAAAGACTTCATTTCGGACGACATTCTCGTCAAATTAGAATCTATTTGGACACTGTCGAACAAGTCTTGTTTTACAAACCGATGTATATGTCAAAAACCCTGTATATCTATTTCTCCCTTGTCAAATAGATCCATGGCATTCATAATTTTTTGAGCACGATCCTGACATCAAAAATGAATGTTAATGTATTTTTATGACTTTAATTCAGTTTAGTATAAACTTACACGTAGTTGCTTTGATTGTGTCTGATTGCCTATGCCACCATTTTGAAAAAGTAGAGCAAATTCGCTACTTTTTTCATATTCGGCATCAATAATTCTCGAATTTTGCTGCCCAGATTCAAATTATATGCTTCTACAGAGCTCGTAGTTCTTGTCGAACGTTTGAAAACAGATATGTTTTTAGGTCCTTCCTATTAAAATGAAACAGGAATAAATAACAGCATAAATTTGAAATTACGAATTACCTTCTTAAGCCATTGCTTCTTAAAATATTTTAAAAAGGGAGAAAACATCTTCTTGTCTAAAACAGTTGTTTGAGCTTCAAGAAGACCAAAAGCTTCGACTATTTTTTTATCCGGTAGAAGAGGTAAATACAAAAATTTCATAAACAGCATGTACGCTTTGTTATTGCATTGAAGCATTTTCTCCAAACCAATTATTTTCCTTGCATTTCTTTTGCATGCTTGGGTAAAATGGAACCAGCAAGAATAGAAATTCATGTTTGGATGCAAATTTTTCAATGTGTTACGCATCGCCTTCTCATAATCAGATATAAATGATGCACCATTTAGACAGCAAATATTTGAATCAACATACGTAAATAAATGTTGGTAACAGAGCTCCGTTTTACGCGTCATCAAAATAAATAGAAAAGGTGTTATCTATAAAACAAAGAATAATTTTAATTACTATATGAAATTAGACAAATAATTAAATAATTACCTTTTGCATATATTTAACTTAAATAATAAGGAGTTGTTTCAGTCTCAAATTTGCTATTGAAGCGTTCGGACGTATTTCTGTGCTTGCTTTAATAATCGGCAAATCTTCCCTTCAATAAAGTTCTTCAAACAGTTATCTCTCCACTCTTTGCGCTCTCTTCAATTAATTCTTTTGGTACGTACAAGAAGACAATGGGAGAACCACCGGACAGGTACAAAAACAATTGCGAACCGAAATTTTTATTAATTTCTCCCAACAATAACGATTCACTGGCCAACATATCACCATTCATTATTAAAAAGTCGATTGACTACACCAGAGAGTATTAAAATATAACAAGAGACCGAAGGCCTCTCACGCTAAGCTTTCGGGTTTTTGCGATCCCGAATAGATAACTGGCGGAAAACTGTGCGACAGAGACGGAATAAGAAATGTATATATTTGACTCGCTCAGCCTGGAATTGTTTACATTTTTCCTATTTTGTTTACTTTTGAGATGTTGCCACGTTTCATTTGCTTGTGCGCCGTGGACTTTTGTCTTGATTTTGATTTTTATATTTTGCCAGTCCGGACGGACATTTTATATTCAATTATTTCAGCAATTTATATAATTTATGAAAATATTCAACATATTCTAATTATTAATATGAAAATTTTATATTTTTCCTCATATTTTTACTAACATGCCAATATAAATAAAATTCTAAATTTTCAATATAAAAATTTTTATAAGCAAAACTTTCATCTGCATTTTTTTCATTTATCAAATCAAATATCATCCATCTTGAACATTTTTCGCTTCTATTGTCTGAATATAGTCAAACAATCCGAATTTTATACTGATGGTAACAGGATCACATGAAACTAAGTAGCATAACAATACATTTTGCATTTGACAATTTGTTAGCTTATGGTTGAGACGGGTAAAGGGGTACATGTGTGTGCCGTGGACACGCACAGGAATCAAATGTAAAATTGTCAATAGGTCGTTGCGAAGGGCGAAGAGGTCTCACGAAGAAATATACAAGACTGTGTGTTGACAATACTTGTCGATCAGAAGGGCGAAGAGGCACGCAGGCAACGCGCAGTTTGTGTTGATGCGAAGTGCGAAGAGACAAATAAGAAACGAAAGCAAAGAACATTTTCCATATTTTTGGCTTTCGCAAAAATTTCAGCAACAACATTTGCATTGACTGCCTTGCTTTGTGTGTGATCAGAGCGACAACAAAAACAATACGCGCACACTTATTGCTCCACTTCACCCTTTGCCAACTAATGCATTGACTTTGCTTGTGGAGCAGAGTGAGTAAGTGTGTGTGGGTAACTTGCTTTTGCTATGATTTTTTTAAATTTTGCGTGTAACTTATTATTTCTTTGACTTTTTGATATTATTGTCCTTCCTGACATTTCTGATTGCCTAGTAGCATGAATCAATTTGCTTAGTAAAATTGAATAGCGATTACTTTTGATCTTCAAAGAAACCATATTTCGCTTAGAAACCATATTTCGCTTACTTATTTCAATGCAAAATCAAATTAAACGCAAGTTTTTTTAATATTATTTTCGTCGCTAAACAATGCAATAAATTTTCTTCAGTCCATCAAACTCTAACTAAAATCAACCTAATCTCTGTATAATAAAAGTTACATTGCCTCAGCTTAAATAAATGTAATTTATTCGCAATAAGCATGAATAACTTAATACATATACATATAAAACCGACGGCACTTGATCAGCCCAATTATTTTATTTCATTCTTAAAATCACAACTCACAATATGCACATGCCCGCCCTAATTCTTCTTTTGTCCACACTTTCATTGAACACAAGAAGGATCGTTTCTTAGCAACCACGCATACATGCCACATGCCACTTCACCTCTTGCCATCAAAATTTGTTTATGAAATTTGGCAACAAGGCTGGAAGGTCATTCATAAACTCCACTAAATTCCCAATCATAGTAATTGTCTGTCCGTCGTCGTTAGAGCGAGCCAAACATACATTCGTTCAGCTGTCCCTGTCGCGACAAAACTTTTCCGCTGGTTATTAGTAACAATTATTTTTTGAAAGCTTAGCGTGAGAGGCCTTCGGTCTCTTGTTATATTTTAATACTCTCTGATTGCAGTAACTGTTGTTGAACATTCAACACTTAACTCGTCAAAAGACGTTATTTACTGCAACGAACTTCGTTCAATAAGCGAAGAAACAATTACTACAGAATTAAAAAACCAAAACGTAATTGCTGTAAAAAAAATCATGAAAAAAATTGACAACATCTTAAAGGAAACTGGGTTAATAATCATTACATTTGGAACACATAATGTACCAACTTATATCATGGTTGGATATGAACGTATTAACGTTAGGCCCTACATTCCACTTCCTCTTCGATGCAACAATTGCTTTAGATATGGACATATTGTAAAGCTTTGCAAAAACAAAAAAACAAGCTTCAATTGCGCTCAAGAATATCATTTGGATGAAAATGAGAAAACCAGTTGCGATTTAGAACAAAAATGCATCAACTGCCTTGATAAGAAGTACGAAAACTACAACCATTCGACTCTGAGTAAAATATGTCCAATCTTCATAAAGCAACAAGAAATTCAAGCAATAAAAACGCTGGAAAAGGTGGGTATTAAGACAGCCATCAACATTTACAACATACGACACCAGCACAGCGGACAACTCTTCTCAGCAATCACCAAAAATCACAACAATACTAAAGTAGACATTAATAATAAGGTAAACACTAATCCTAATAGTACACTCAAAAAAAAAAGTACATCAAAACGATACTATTTAGACATCAATATGAAACTTTGTCGTATTAATTTGGCTTTAATACGTATCTTATCAAATTGATAATTTCGAAATTATCAAAATAATATTTTCGAACATATCGAATTGATACTAGTTCATAATAATTTGATGTTTTATCTTATAAAATTTTTAGTATCAATTTGATACTCATTCTTATCCAAGTGACGCCTATTCTTATTAAATTTGCAGTATCAGTTTGATACTTCTTTTTATAAAAAATACTTTCATTCTTATCAAATTTGCAACATCAATTTGATATTTGTTGTTATTAATTTGATGTTTTTTCTTATCAAATTTTTAATATCAATTGATACTCGTTCTAATTAATTTAATATTTATTCTTATATAATTGTTAGTGTCAATTTAATACTCGTTCTTATTAATTTAATATTTATTCTTACATAATTTTTAGTATCAAATTGTTACTTGTTCTTATTAAAGTAATATTTATTCTTATAAAAAAAATGCCAAATAAATTAGACATTATAGATTTTGTTTATTTTTTTAACATTTTTTTATTCTTATAAAACAAATTCCTTTTACATTTAAGTATATATGTATGGGAGGCCCTTCAAAACTGGTTATCTCATTTATTTGTAAATGATTGTACTTACTACTAACTTCATATCACTGGTAGTGCTCATTAAAACGGATTATTTTAAAGCGTTCACTTAAAATAAATATGTCATTGTTGTGATGAACAAGAATGTGTTTGATTTTGTGCAACTGAAGGTTAAGTTTTAGTGTCTTATGAGTTAAAAAATAATCATTCTTATGTGTTATAAAACTGAAAGGGTAGGAAAATTCTTAGTACACTTAAAACACAACATTGTTTATAAATTTAAAGTTCTTTTTGTTCTTCCCGTTGGACGCAACAATTAAGGTTGTGTATTAAGCTAGCTACAGATGACTTTTTAACATCATATGGAGTTGATATGTTATAAAAAAAATGTTGAAGAAAACTCCATACTTGATGTGACTCATCAGGATATTCCAAACAAAATACATGGTAAATTTTAAAACAAATATCCAACCACACTAAAAACGAGTTGAATTTAAACTTGTGGTCACCAAAACTAATATAAAACTCTTTTAAATTTAAATAATCATTGCCAACTAGAATAATGAATGGCTGTATAGGTGTTTTCGACTCTACAAATTTTTTCCCACGCAGGTCAATTTGGTTTTGCAGATCGTTTACTCTTGTTATAAGTAAAACGCAACTGCTAACGGAATCTTGAATTGTAGCCTTGTTTTGTAATTTAAATTTGCATTCTTTGACTGTGTAACGATGTGTTGGCTTGAGAATGGCATGCATCAGCATAAAGTAAATGCAGTGTTTTGAATCTTAAAATAAAACATTGTATAAAAAATTTCTTATAACACAGAAAATGAATATAGTCCTTACTTGTATCAATATCACCTTTTGAGAATGTAAACAGATTTTTAAAAAATCTATCCTTAACTTGAATTTCATATAAAACTGTTAGATTTGGTAAGGTTTCGAGTTGTTAATGAATACTGCTTATTAGGATACAATTCATTGAAATCTAATTCTACCTGAAAAATTTGAATTGAAAATAAAAAAGTGAAGGTATTTTAAAAATAAATACTTCGTAATATTCTTACAAATTTATATCCCGTTGCCTGTTTATGTAGTGGAAACTTTTCAATAATAGATTCCAATGGCAATGAAGCTTTTATAAAGTTTATGCGATACGAATATGTGGCTTTCCACAATTCAACACAGTCCTCTTCTGTACCAGTATAAAATTGAAGCTTGTTTACAAAGTCTAATATGTCGGAAGTAAAGATGATTTGCTTTTCTTCTGTATTGGCACTGTTTTGAGAAGTGAGTTTTCGTTTTCGATGATGGTTGTGGAGCTTATTGAAAAGAATTCCACTAGGGTTAGAATTTTTGCTATTTTTTCGTCCCAAGATGTGCGCTCTAGATAAGTATTTTTAGTAATGGATAAAATTGTTGTAGTTGAAATTCATATAAAAGCATATATACTTAATGTGTTTTTGAAATAATATGACTTAAATAAAACCGAAGACTAGATTGAATTTGAATTTCTGTAAATTACGTTATAGCTTTTATAAACTTTAGAAAGACTTGATGAATGTTTCGAATCTAATCTAACTTGAACCTGAATTCGGAGCGTAATGCTGTTTGATCACGGTTTGCAAATATTACATTGATATCATCGTTAGTTATGTATTTCAGTTTTTCATATGTGTATCCGCATTCTTGAAATTTTGTAATTAACAAAAAATAATTTATAAAAAAAATAAAAAATGTTGATACTGCATAGTTTTTAAAATTTACCAATTAAATTTGTGTAGCAGATAATATCCAAATTATTTTCCAATATAAATTTCATGAGATCATCACAATTTGATGTCTCCGACTGCGCTGCAACTATAATTTCTTCAAAATTATCCTCCATATTCTACAAATCTTGAATTTTTGTATTCTTTAATTGATATTCAACACAATTATCAATAAATTAACTGCTAATATTTAGGTTTTGTTTGGTCGGCGTTGAAATCCTTATTTTTTAAAATTTTTACTTTTTCACAGGTTTTATTTTTTTATGTCAAATTAATTAATCACAAGAAACTAGAGCTGCAAAAATACCGTTAGTGACGCTACTCAATAGTTTTCATGAGATAGTATTAAGGTATACGGCATTATATGAAGACATGAGTCAATGTAAAATTAAAATATTTATTTACACATCCGATGAATCTTTAATCTATATTTTTCCAGCTCTACGAGAGTCTTTATATGAGTTATCGGAATATAATAAAATGAAACTTTTTAAATATATAAATAATGTCTCACCATCGATTTTTTTTTATCAGGTTTATGATACAATTTAGCTCATAACTTTCGGTTTATGTTTAATGCCTAAGGACGTGGTTTAAAAAAAACAGATATTATACTAAACCTAATCACTTATCAGCTACCCCTCGCACATGAAACAATGATTTTAGGCTTCGTTTTACATCCGAGCATGCCTTTTGAAGTTTCGAATTAACATTCGAATAAGTTAATATTTTTTCAGTATCAATTTTATACTATTGGTTATGTAAGTCATATTCTGAGTATAAATTTAATACTTTGTAGTATCAAATTGATATTTTGTTTATTAAATTAATAAGTTTAGTATAAAAATGATACTTCTTGGTATGAAATTCATATTATTTATTGTTATACTTTTACTCAAAAATTGATACTAATTTAAATATCAATTTAACACAACGCGTATCAAATTAATACTAACACTTTTTTTTTTTGAGTGTAGTAACAAAACAAACACTTTTGAAACAAGTTCCAATGATCATATTCGTAAAACCGTTACATACTCTGACCCTGAAATAGATTCCGATTCCACACCTCTCCTCACTCCTTCAAACACAGACAATGACGTAAATAAAACAACAAGCCAACATAACACAGAATCAAAAACGAAAAAATTTACCCCAGAAATATATCAAAACGACTCAAATCACAACTAAAAAGCAAATCTGGCAAAGAAACAATAAATGCAAAGAAAATAAAAAGTACAGCATCACAACTTAATGAAAACAAGAGAATGAGCGAGAGCGATTAGCTCTAAATAGAAGTATTTCGTCTCTCTGCACCTGTTTCGGAGAGCGGGTCATGTGCGGTAACAAGTGTTGCTGCACATGTCTCGCTCTCGGGAACAGGTGTGAGGGGGACAAATGATCTCACTGTAGTTGTGCCAGTCGCTGCGGCTGCAGCTTTGACGTGCGGAGAGATATGTTGGGTCAAGTCTACACTTGACACTTCTTCTCTTTGGATTGCCTTGGCAAGGCACTGCGGCTGGCATTAAAAATACTTTACTTTTTCTCTTTACACTTAATTCCTTCTTCTTTTAGTAAATTAAAAACAAAATGACTCTACAAATTATTCAATGGAACATGAATGGTTATCACAATAACTACAGTGAATTACAAATTCTGATTAAATCAAATAATCCACATATTATTACCATACAAGAAATGCACCTTTCAACACCTTTAAATATTCCCATTCCCATCAATTATAAATTATTTTTCAAGTCTTTAACTTCATCGTACGGAGGAGTTGGAATTCTTGTTCACTCTTCTCTTCAGTCCAAAGAAATACCTCTTACTAATGATATTGAAGCAGTTTGCGTTGAAGTTGTATCGAAGAAAAACTAAAAATCATCTCTGCATACATTGCACCTAATAAAAAATTCAATAGCAACAACTTAGAATCTGTCATCAGTTTACAAAACACACCTTTTTTGGTAACAGGAGACTTCAATAGTTGGCATAACAATTGGGGTTCGCCAAAAAACAACAAGAGGGGAAATGTCGTAAACAAATTCATTTTACAATCAAATTTAGTATTGCTTAATGATGGAACAGCTACCCACCTCAGTACACACAATAGCCTCACACACCCTGATCTAACCTTCTGCACACCAGATCTAGCTTTACAAGCTCAATGGTCAACGGCTGACAATTTGTATGGTAGTGATCATCTACCAATATTAATCTCACTTTTGGACAACCCAAATCATCAACCTGAATTTCAAAGACCTATATTTAAACACAAAGAAGCCAATTGGCCACTTTACACAAAACTAACACAAGAAAACAATTTAAAAATACTAGTCAGTGATAACATTAACAAAGAAGGAGCAAACATCTGCAAAATTATTCTTAAGAGTCATCTGATATAAATCCATCTACCCCAACAGCAAAAATATGGAATAATATAAGAACCTTTTGTGGTTTACACAAACACAAAAATATTCATAGTATACAAAACCCTACAAATGGATTGTTCATTACAAACAAAAAAGAAATAGCCGATATTTTTTGTAAAAACTGGTCTCTTAAATCTAACGACAACAACTTCACACAAGAATTCAAACATAGCAAACAAAGAGTTTTGACAACTAATTACCTCTATAATCCTTGCAGTAAAGCTGTGGCAATAGAAACAAGTATTAACTTTCTTGAATTTTCATCCGCACTTGCCTCTTTAAAAGGACATACGCCTGGTATTGATCGTATAGCATATCCAATGATTAAAAATCTTAGTTTTGAAATGCAAAATAGACTCCTACAATATTACAACATGATTTTAGACAACTTCATTCCACAAACTTACAAAATAAGCATAATAGCCCCAGTACCTAAGCCCAATAGTCCTAATTGTGAAATAGATGGGTCTCTCTTTAAATTCATGCCTGGCAAAAGTTCTTGACAAAATTGTAGCAAAAAGGCTTTGGTGGTTTGCCACTACTGGCAAACTTTTAAACAAAAGCCAAACTGGTTTTAAAAAAGGAAAGTCAGTTATAGATAATCTACTTTATGTAGATCATATTATAACTAAAAGCCTTGCCTCAAAAAACCATGTTTCTATAGTCTCACTTGACTTTATGAAAGCTTTTGACAAAATCGGTCTGCACGCAATTATTGACCAGCTGCATGAATGGAAGATAGGACCAAAAATTGTCAATTATGTTAAAAACTTTATGCTTAACAGGAAAATTAAAGTTAGAATCGGAAAACATTTTTCAACTACTTTACCCTCTCATAATGGAATCCCACAAGGCTCACCCCTTTCAGTTATACTCTTTTCTATTGCCTACAACAAACTAACCAATATTATTTCATTTCATAAAGAAATAAATGTTTGTGCTTATGCTGATGATTATAATTTAATTATCAAATTAGGTAACCAAAAAAATATTCAAATACCTATGCAGAACATTTTCACAAATATTAACAACTGGTGTAACTACTCTGGAGCACTCCTCTCATCCACAAAATGTAAACATATACACATTTGTAAAAAACACGGTTGTAACTGTAGTATTTCCGCCAATAACTTCAATATAACTGATACAAAAACACTAAAGATTTTAGGACTAACAATTACAAGTAACTACAAATGGAACAAGCATATACAAATTCTAGCCAACTCCCTTACGAAACAACTCAATATTTTAAAATGCCTTGGGTCTAATAAATTTAATTGTTCAACACACTAACACACTTCATTGGTATCAATCCTCAAGGCACTTTTAATTTCAAAAATAGAATTTGCATTGCCTATTTATGGCTCAGCCTCAAATACAGCCTAGCTGCAGCTAGAAGTGCCCTTGGTGCTTTTAGGACAACACCAATTAACAACCTCCTCTTTGAAGCAGGAATTCCAACATTACAAATTCATAAAAACTTCAATACAGCAAAATTATTTAAATCATTCATAAACTCACAGGACTCACCCATAAATAGTATACTCAAAAATCACAAACTCCCAAAAAATAATAAAAAATTCTCGACCATTGACCATATAATAGAACTCAATAGAAAACTTAACATCACAATTCCAAAGATTGTACTTAAACCTTGTAACAAGCCACCTTGGCAGTTTAAAGCCACTATTAACACATATTTGAGAAAATTTAATAAAACCTGTACATGTCATGAAATATTTCAAAATGAATTTAAAGAAATTAAACAAAAATATAACCAATATAATTTCATTTATACTGACGGCTCTAAAATAAACAATACTATCACATTTTCAGTCACCACCCAAAATAGCCTTCTAAAAAAAGGTATATTACCAGAGTATTCCTCAGTTTTCTCTGCAGAAATAATAGCAATTTTCGAAGCGATTTCTTTACTCAAAAACAACAACAACAAATACATGATATGTTCAGATTCTCTCTCATCGCTAGATGCAATAGTAAACATAAATAATACTTCTTATTACCCTACAATCATTAGAGAACTACTTCAAAAGCATTTTCCAAAATTTAAACTACTCTGGATACCAGGGCACACAGGAATACCTGGAAATGAATTTGCAGATGGAAAGGCAAAGAAAGCCGTTCTATATCCTCTTATTTTTACACATAATTTTAATTCAATAGATATTAAAAAATATATAAAAGCATTCTATAAATCATTAAGCAATAATGAATTTCAAAATACCTCACGTTGGTATCAAACCATAAACAATCAACTCTTAAATACAAATAACTATTTAAATACTACTTCGAATAATAAACCTCAATTAACAAGAAATGATGAAACTAAACTAATTCGACTACGACTTGGCCATACAAACATAACACATTCCCACTATATGAATCCTACTTACCCACACAATTGCCAATTTTGCAATAATAATGAAACCATTAATATCAAACACCTTTTAGCTGAATGCCCCTTTTTTAACTCATACAGAAAAAACACTTTTCATAATGGCAAGCCAATAGACTCATTGACGAATCCCTCTTCCCAAAACATCAATAAAATCCTAACTTTCCTAAAATTATGCAATATGTATCATAAAATCTAAACTTAAAGACCTACAATCTAATAATCTTCTTTATAATATTAATAAAAATATGCAATATAAATTTCTAAAAAAAAACAAAACATGTAAATATTATCAATTATCTTTCAAATTCTTTTGTATATTTTTTTTCGTTGTAAATAGTAGATGTAAAAATTTACACGTAAGCTAAGCTGAAGGCCTCTGTAGCCATGGCTTATATTCTTTGTACTAGCTTTTAAGTTTATAACTTTAAGTTAGTATTAATAAAAAAAAAAAAAAAAATAAGGAGTTGTTTAAAGTCTCCGAAAGGGCATACTTTAAAAGTAGCATCTATTAAAAAATGCCTATTATGCTCCTCAATATTGTCTTGCATCAAGGTGATGACCTTGTCAGACGCGAATATGCAATATGCAAATGAGTATAATTTCTTAAAGAAAATTTTTGGACTATATCCTTTCGTCATGCCAAAACGACTCATGATATTTTCGTCTTGAAAAGCTTCGCGAACATCCTCTGGCGTATTTGGTGATTTTGGTAGAAACGGTTGTCCCTTTCTTTGTAGAGTACGTTTGACCGTATCATAATTAATCTCGATCTCCTCTTCTCTATTAGTTTTTCTAATTTATTATAAAATAAAAGAAAAATAATTAATTTCACATATAATATTATGTTCAAGTATAAAAGCTTGCGCTCTCATTCTGCATAATTCATACACATACGCCGTTTTCGATTTGTACATGAATAAATATATATGTACCAATTCTTGATGTATATGTATGTATGTATGTGTATATGTTTATTTACTTACATAGCGAGAACATCATTAAATATTTTTTTTGGTGTCTTCGTTGCAATTACTTTGGCACTTATTTTTTATTTCCGAAAGAGCTTCGATTTTTTCCATTTCATGGCCCTGTGGACCATGAATATGGCTTATAATGTCGGGCTTTGAATAAACGTGAGCCTTATCTGCACTTAAATACACTCGAGCTCTACAGTCTTTGACACGGCACACATATACGGTGTCATTAGATTTTAATTGTTTGTTTTTAATATAAATTTGTTGGTCACTTGGGGTATATAACAAAAGAGAGCACCCCGCGCGGCTTCCTTCTTTAAACACAAATTTGATATTAGCAAAATTCATTTTCATTGAAACAAGAAGCACACTGATTGAAAGTCTGAAATCAAGTGATTGCATTCGCTAAGCGAAAATCAGTAAAATATTTTTGGCACTCGCCAATTCCGTTATTTTTATTACACAGCAAAAAATTCTACATACAGTTGCGAATGAAGGGATACAAAGAAAATGTTCAATTTTGGCGCGCGCCGAACCAACAACGACATATCTCCGCGCGGAGGTATGTCGTTTCAAAGTGACAGAACTCCGCGCGGAGATATGACGTTCTGAAAACGACATAACTCCGCCAGGAATAAAGCGACATATCTCCGCGCGAAGATTGTACCGGGCGGAGATATGTCGCTATGCCTTCCGAGCTTTCAAAGCTGATTAGAATAGCAGCACTGCTACTTTGATTCAAATATAACATACTACACAAGCAATCAAGACGAATAGGGTTTTTAACAACCAACGAGTTACAGCAAGCTCACAATGCGTTGGTAAGAATAGCACAACGGGAATCATTCGCATCATGCATACAACAAATCTCATCAACAAAAGAATTACCTACAAAGCATCAATTGTCATCACTGTCACCATTCATAGACGATCAAGACATTCTCAGAGTTGGTGGAAGAATCAGCAACGCAGAAATTGGCTACGATCAGAAGCATCCGATGATCATTGATAGAAATCATCCATTAGCAAAACTTATAATCAGACATTATCATATCAAACACTTACACGCAGGCAAAAGACTAATGCAATATCTTGTTGGCCTTAAGTATTGGATATCGTCAGCAAGCAACGTCATCAAACAATTGTAGTCGTAATGATCGTCCGCGCACTTTTACTTTCAACTTTATTGTTTCAATGCTTGCTTACGACTAACTCTTGTTGCTCGCAGGCAACGTTGAGTTTCCTAATTCTACTTTACGCTTATTCTACGCTTTCTCTCAGCTTGCTCTCATTGAGAGTGTCTAGTGACAGTGACTAGATCATGCATGAGCGAGAAGGAGGGGTGATCCCATGTATGTCTCTTCGCCTACTACAATTCGGCCATCCTGACCCGGAGAACTCCTGGTCTCCGGTTGACACTACTACAGAATGCATCCGTTCTCCTCTATTGTTTTTCATTTGTATGATATAATGCTTAATTTACTAGTACAGTTTGATTTACGTTTTGCGATCTTATTTGCTATGTACAATTTTTATTTTTTAATAATCTATTTAGATTTTCGTATCCAATGCCTAATATTTTGTGCGCTCCATACCCCTTGATATGGATTACGCGATAATTGGAACCCTTCGATGTCTTTAATTAAATACCTGTCGTTTTTGAGAGTCTTGTCTATCATGTACGGTCCTTTGTGTCTAGGCAATAACTTCTTGGACGTTCCCGTCGAACAGTCAAAGTTTTTGACCATTACGTAGTCTCCTATTTTGTACTTTGTGGCTTTTTTTCTCTTTCTATTATACTGTTTTTCGTTTGATTTTTGCGCTATCTCTTGATTTCTAACAGCTTTACTTCTTATTGCTTTCAACTTCTGCAAGTCTAATGGTTCTGATTCTCCTGTATCATTCAGACTATTTTTCAACTCGTCACATACTTTTCCTTCTTGGCTTAATCCGAACAACATTTCGCTTGGAAGTTGTTTAGTACTGCGATGTACCGTATTATTTAAAGCGTGTTCCACTTGTTCTACTACTTCGTCCCAATGCTGACCATTCTCTGATTCTGTTAGTTTGGCTATCATTGGTCCTAAACTCCTGTTTATTCTTTCCACTTGACCGTTTGCTTGTGGCGATCCTGTTGCTATTTTTATGTGCTTGATGCTGTAATCCTTGGTAAACTGTTCGAATTCTGCTGATGTGAAACAGCTCCCCCGGTCTGATATAATGCACCTTGGCTTGCTGTATGCCCTGAAATAATCATTCAGTGCTTTTACCACTACTTTTTTATTTGTCGTTTTAGTTGTGTACACCCTGACGAACTTGGTGAACGCGTCAACTACTGCAAATATGTATTTGTTCGCTCTACCAGCGTTTATCGGCCCGTAATGGTCGATGTGAATCGATTCAAACGGTTTGTTGCCTTTTGGAATGCTGTGTAGTAATCCTTCGCCTTTTCCTGCCTTTGGTGAGAATGCTATGCATTTTAAACAATTTTCTATATGTCCAGTCGCTTTTTCTTTTAACTTCGGAAACCAGTAATTTCGTCCTATTTCGTCTACCATTTTATCTCTGCCTACGTGTCCCAACTCATCGTGATACTTGTATAACACGTGTTCTTCCATATCCTTGGGAACATAAAATAATAACCTGTCATCGTTTGTTTTTCTGTACACTACTCCATTTCTCATCTCCAATAACTTATGTTCCGTTTTTTCTAATGCCTTTTTTAAGTTTTGTATTGTCGGGTCTCTGTTTTGACAAATGACTAAATTGCTCTCGAAACTGTTGGCTTCTATCACCATAATATTCGAACATCTGCTAAGTGCGTCTACATGCTGCATCAGACTTCCCGCTCGATGTACAAGTTCATAATCGTATTCCTGAAGTTCTAACGCCCATCTTGCTATTCTAGGATTTAGCTCTACTTTGTTCAACGTGAGCTTTAGTGAGTTGCAGTCTGTCATGATCTTAAAACGCTTGCCTTGCAAGTATATTCTAAATCTTCGTAACGCGTAAATTATTGCTAATGCCTCTAACTCAAAACTGTGACATCTTGATTCGGTGTCTGTCGTGCGCTTTGAAAAATAAAATATAGGATGCCATTTGTTGTCGTCTTTTTTCTGCATTAATACTGCGCCAAATCCTAGTGAACTGGCGTCGCAATGCAATTCTATCTCATCTTTGTAATTGTAAATGCCCAAAACGGGCGCTTGTAGTAGTTTATCTTGAAGGTTTGTAAAGCAATCTAATTCTCTTTTTTCGAACCGAAACTTTTTGTCTTTTTTTAGCAAATCGTGTAACGGCTTGGCTAGGGTAGAGAAATCCTTTATAAATCTCCTGAAATACGAACAAAGGCCTAAAAAACTTTGCACTGTGTGCGTGTTTTTGGGTATTGGAAAATTCTTTATCGCCTCCATTCCTTTTTCATCTGCTTGAATGCCTTCGCTTGTGATGAGAAAACCTAAATATTTTACTTTGTTTTGAAAGAACTCGCATTTGTCCATTTTCAACTCTAATTTGTTTTCTACCAGCCTTTCTAACACCTTTTCTAATATTTCTAAGTGTTCTTCTTCAGTCTTGGTTGCAATCATTATGTCATCCATGTAAATTATTACTTTGTTATCCCTGATCATATCTGCGAATACATTGTTTACGAATCTTTGGAACACGTTCGTTGCATTCTTTAGTCCCATTGGCATTTTCATGAACTCAAATTGTCCAAGTGTTGTGACGAATGACGTGTACTTGATTGAACTTTCATTGACGGTTACATGAAAGTACCCATTTTTTAAATCTAACTTTAAGAATATCTTTTGTTGCCTAACTTGTCAGTTTCCTAAAATCTATGCATAACCTTAGGTCCCCTGATTTCTTTTTTACTAGTACTATAGGTGATGCGTATTCTGAGAAACTTGGTCGAATGATACCGTCTTTCAAATATTCATCTAATAACTGCTGCAGTTTTTCTTTTTCCGCATAGGACAATCGTCTGGGTGCAAAGTTGAAGGGTTTTGGTTTTTCTAAAGATATGCTCATTTCGCAGCTTATCTTTGGCTGCTCTGGCTTCTTTGCCTGTGAGTACTTTCTATCTAATAATGACGTGATCTTGCACCGCATTTGGTGACTCAGAGCTTCATTGATCTTGTATGCTGTTTCATTCTTGTATATGTCGACGTAATTTATTTCCATCAAACTTTTTTCAAAACTGTCTTCTGTCGTATTGCTAATTTCTGTTTTTGCCGCTCTTATTTGTTGTTTGTTGACTGCATTTGTGTCTGCATTTTGTCTATTGTCTGTGTTTACCTTTGGTTGTTGTATACACACCGATCCTGTTTCTGTCTGTCTTCCGTTAACTGTTTCATTTCTTTGTGCTGTACTTGTTGTTGCTGTCTTTTTTGTCTGTCTCTCACTAACTGTTTCATTTCTTCTTCCGTTGCCAATTGTTATTAATTTTAACTTATCCATATTTATATCTAATCCGCACACATCCATAAAATCTCTGCCTAACACCGCATCGTAACCCATAGACTCATTGGCCACAATCATTAGATTGAAATAAACTTTTATTGACTTCATTTTTACATAACACAATGATTTTCCAAACGTTGTGAGTTGACTTCTGTTGAGTCCAAAAAAAAAATTCGAATTTTCTTCATATTCGACTTCGTCTGGAATGACTGCTTTCTTTATAAACGAAATGGGGCTACCAGAGTCTATAAGGCATTCTACGGTTACAAATCGATTATTTTTGCTCTTAAAGTAAATTCTAAAATATCTTACATAATTGTTGTCCCCAGCTGACTTCCTTTGCGGGCACTGGGCTACGAAGTGGCCCATCGTTCCGCATGCGTAGCATGATCCTGGATTCCTCTTTGGCTTTTGACACTCTTTGGCCCAGTGTCCCACGGAATTGCAATTGTGGCATCGTGTCCCTTCTTTCTTACTGCTTACTCGTACGCTTGACTCTGGCAGTTGTACTTTGGCAAATGCGCGCAACAGTTGTACCGGTTCACTAAAACATTGAACGCGCGCTTGTACCTTTAACGTCTCTGATGGTATGCCCTCTATAATTCCGTCTAATATTTCCTCGGTGTCAATTTTGACGTCTCTCGCTAATGCACACTTACTCTCATAGTAAGCTGAAAATCCCTCACCGGCTTGCCAGGAACGATTTTCGAATTTGCGTCGTAGCTCAGTTTTTGACGCTTTTCCTCCAAATGCTAATGTTAGGTGCTCTAACAATTGGTCAACTGGCTCGACTATGCGCATTGGGTTGTCGTGTAGCCATTTCAGCGCATCACCCTTCAATTTGCTGATGCAGAGCAAATGCCGTTGCACGTTGTTTAAATTATACATTTGCGATATGTTGTTTATTTGAGTTGCCCAATTCCGTACACTCGTCTCGCCTGTAAAATCCAAAAGGATTTCCTTTGCGAGTTTGAACGACACGGTTGACCATTCACGTTCGAATCCTTCGTCTTTGCTCGCCTTACTCTGCGTGGCTGAGGCTTGATACAATGTCGAATGTTGATCGCTGTTTACGTTGCTGTTGTCGTTACAATTACGATCGACGTAATTGTCTACGCTGTTGACTTCGCTGCTGCTGCGGTAGTCGTTGCCTATATTGACGAGGTCTGCAATGTTACTGTTGACGCTGCTGTTAACGCCGTTTTCTTTGACGCTGCTACTGTGACTGGCGCTGTTGTTGATTTCGCTAATGTTGTTGTCTTCGTCGCCGTCGCGATTTCTGTTAACGTCGCCGTCGTTTGCTATGCTTGTATTCACATTGTTGTTGTTGTTGCGGCCGTTACTTTTTTCTGCGACGCGACAAGCGGGCGTCGCGACTTTGCCGTTACTTTTGTTGCTGCTTGCTATGTCTCGCGTGTTGTTTTCTTTTGCACGAAATTCTTCCAGGAATTTTCTAGAAGCTTCGATTTCGCAATTTAACTGCTTAAGCAAAGCGGCACCGTTCGCCAATTCGTCTCGCTGTTGTTGCAGCTCTTGTCGAAGTCTTGCCGCTGCGTGCTCTAATTGTTGTTGTTGGGTTTCTGCATCTGTCGCCTCTTCGACGTCTTGTCGTTCGTCGAAAGGCACATTGCCCCTCTTTTCCATCGGAACTTCTAACAGGCGTCCTAGCAATTCCACCTTGGCACCTTTTGTTGACAGATTTAACGACGCCAACCACTTTTTTAACTGTACTACCGTCAGTTGGCTTATTTCGTCGTCGTTCATGATAACTGTCTTTTTGAAGTGAAACTTCTTTAGCATGGGTGCGATTTGAAACTCGATGAAACGACATGAAAAGAGACAGACTATACATTTATATGATGTAGCCTGCGTAAGAATGCATAAACTTAGTAGTCATAAAAAAAATAACAACAACAACATGCTTAGTTGTAATTTTGGCATTCCTCTTCAACCGTCACTTTCGCCATCTGGCGCATATGCAACAACAACTAACCTGGCATGTGTACTCCAAATATTATAACAACTCTTGTTGTTGCTATTTTCGGCGTAAGCAAGCACAGTGTGGTTGTTGCTACTTATGGCACTGTCTGAACTTATACATTGTGTTTGTTGTTGCCCTCTACTTAGCGTGGCTAAACAACGTCGCTAATCAGCTTCACAATATATGAGCCACGAATTCATCTACAATTCGCGTCCTCACAATTATGTTAAATTTTGCAATTGACAATCATACTCTTTCCATTGCTGTGATTAGTAAATGAAAACAATTAATTTAGAAATTCACAATATTCCGAAAGTGAATACTAATAATAAATTACATATGCAATCAATAAAGTCAAGTATATTCCACACATTGGAGCATTGGTAGTTAACTTGACTCTGTTCTTCGGGAGACACTCTGCACATTTGAATTAATTCTTCTTCTTCGCATTTATGCATTCAAAAATGAACACATTCCAACTTGTCCAAATAACAGGGTTGGTACATACTTATTTTCATAAAATGTACTATTTTTACGAGTTTTTTTTAAGCATTTCAAACACAACTTCACATTAATTATAACTTTAGAATTATTTCAACAATTTAAGTCGAATGTACTTCTCAATCTTCGAAACTTGATACAAGCAGATTGGCGAGGCTAATGGTTTTCCAGCTAAAAAAATTTGGTTGATTTGGGAAGGGTTTTTTAAACGCAGATTTATTAATGAATATTAATGGGGAAACCAAAAAGTTTATTTCTTGGTAAATAATTATTTCTCACAACTCAAAAGAAGGCTAAATATAATAAAATCTGAGAAAATTGTCAGAGATTTTGCAAGAGTGTGGAAATATCTATAATATATTTTCCTTTTTTATTGTTTTATTTTGAAATCATCGATCTGAAATATTGCACAGATCCTCCAATTTTATTACCATAAATCATTGATGAGAGGAAAAAAAACAAATTTACGGCATTGCAATGAAAACGTATTTTGTTTTTTTCAATTTTCAATTGACTTGAAACTTCACACTTTTTGTCTTAGAGAGACATAAAAACTATTTTGTTTAAAAATTGGGCATGGCAACGCCTACTTATAGCCAAAATAGATAATTTTACATATCTCAGGATGCAATGAGCTAAAACAATGAAACTTAGTATATTAGATATTAAGATAAAGAGAATCCCGAAAATGGACATAACAAGATCGAATATAGCGCCATTACAGGTTATTTGTTTATTTTAAAGAAAGTTTCACTTCAAACACGTGTACTGTGTTGCACGCGATTTTTTTTTTTTTTTTGTTTTAAATAGAATTGTGTATTCACTGAAGAAACAAAATTTGTCTCGTATTGTTTTTATCTTATCCCACTTCTGATTTTGTAGTCGTAATGATCGTCCGCGCACTTTTACTTTCAACTTTATTGTTTCAATGCTTGCTTACGACTAACTCTTGTTGCTCGCAGGCAACGTTGAGTTTCCTAATTCTACTTTACGCTTATTCTACGCTTTCTCTCAGCTTGCTCTCATTGAGAGTGTCTAGTGACAGTGACTAGATCATGCATGAGCGAGAAGGAGGGGTGATCCCATGTATGTCTCTTCGCCTACTACACAATGCACTTATAAATGTACCACTTGCATGCGTTTACGAGGAAAGTCTTATCAACAGCAGATGGGTAACATCCCTCAACATCGTTTACAACCAGGTGCAGCATTCATCAATACAGGAGTTGACTATGCTGGGCCCATACAAGTAAGACCATGGCAAGGGCGTGGCATCAAACTACACAGATGTTGGATTGCAATCTTCGTGTGCATGGTTACAAAGGCAATTCATATTGAACTTGTATCAAGTTCATCAACCGCAGCTTTTGTCGCAACTTTACGCAGGTTTGTCGCTCGTCGTGGAAAACCGTTACACATATTTTCGGACAACGAAACAAACTTCGTTGGATGCAATCAACACCTTCGTGAACTCTATAGCTTTCTGGAAGAATCGACAACTCAAGAAGTCGTATCAAGATATGCAGCTGATCAGCAAATACAATGGCATTTTTCTCCTCCAGCTGCATCCAACTTTGGCGGTATGTGGGAAGCTGGTGTTAAATCTATTAAATACCATCTTCGCCGAGTTTTGACAAAAATTTCTACAACGTATGAAGAAATGACAACTATTCTATGTGAAATCGAGGGATGTCTAAATTCAAGACCACTATGCACACAATTTGAAGGAGACATCGGTCCGCTCACTCCAGCTCATTTTCTGATTATGCGACCAATGTCAAGCATACCAGACGAGAACGTCATTAATCTCAAAGAGAATCATCTCTCCCGATGGCAGTACTTGCAGCGACTAGTACAACAATTTTGGACGAAGTGGTCACGTGAGTACATCAACCAGCTACAGCAACGTCCAAAATGGAGGCAACAACGCGAAAATATAAACTAGATGACATCGTTATCATAAAGGTCGAAAATCTGCCCCCTTCACAATGGTCAATGGGAAAAATCACAGCAGTTCACCCAGGAACAGATGGCCTTGTACGTGTAGCAACTGTAGCCACAGCAAAAGGAACGTACAAACGTCCAGTTACAAAATTATGTCCATTGCCGATTAGTAATTGAAAGTGGGTACTTTCAAGGTGGGCCGAGATGTTGGAGTTCAACACTTCTGGAGTCAACAA
>JAWUZV010000044.1:0-34790 GCA_034638295.1 Phortica okadai | reverse complement strand
GGTGCTACCTTGAGACCATATGGTAGTGTTTTTAAAACGATAAGATCATTTTGTTGTTGAAAAGGATGTTATGTCCCTAGAACTTTCTTCTAGTTCGATTTGGTGGAATCCGGACGTTAAGTCCAAGCAAGAGAAATATTTTGCTCTGCCAAGTTGATCAAGAATGTCATCAATTCTTGGCAACGGAAATTTGTCTGCAATTAGTCGTTTATTCACTGCCCTATAATCTAATACGAGTCTCCATCTTTTCTCAGTTTTACCTGGTAGAGACTTTTTGGGTACCATAGCACAGTGGTATTGACAATTCTTACGAATGTTTGCGCGATGATGGTAGCAATTGTATTTGCTATGAATATTCCATCTTGAAGTGTTTGATTTGGAATAAGCATCGCATTTTCTTGGCTTTTTATTTTTATTAATCAGATTACTTCAGATCTTGCCGGTGGGGTATTGCATTCACAGATGGAGAGTGTCTGATTGGTATTGCAATATCCTGATGGGAAATCATCCGGCCTTAGAATAAGCCAGTCTTGATCTCTTTGATAGTCAAAAATACAATTGTATTTCTTGACGAAATCAAGTCAGCTAAATACCGTGTGATGGGATTGGAAAATCATCCGAAACAACATGGAAATCATGTCTTATTAATAGATTTTCAACCATCAAATCGGCTGTGATTTTCCCTAAGGTAGTTGTCATTCCCTGTCCTATGCCGTGTAGGCTTGTTGTCTTGCACTTATCGATTTCTTTTTCTATTTGCCCTATTTTTATAACTGATATGTCAGCTCCTGTGTCTATTAGAAATGATTAAATTTTACCGTTAAGGTCTGTTTTCGTTGAAATGAAAGTTGTGAGGATTAAATTTATATGGAAAACTTTACTGTTTACTTGTGAATTATCTATTGAGTACTTGGGGTTTGCGTGTTTTCCGCAGTTTCCTGCGTAACGCGAATATTACTACCTTTCTGAGTGTACCTATTGGCCTGTCTCTGGTTATAGTTGGATTGGTAACCTCCGCGTCCGCGTCCACGACCACGATAATTCGAGTGACCGCGACCACGTCCACCTCCTCGGTTACCATTGTTGTACTGACCACCTTGCCGTTTGCCATAGAATAGAATAGCATTTTGTTGGCCGGTTGCGTCAGTACAACTGTTTATGAATTTGGAGACGGCATCATTTAGGTCATTGAACTGACCGGCCTCCATTATCCATCTAACCTTTTCTAGGGCACAGTTCTTGGTCATAGCCTTTACCGCGCTGTCGGTGGCATATTTGTTTGCCACCTCAGTCGGTAGACCGTCCGTTATATAGGCACCTTTTAAGCTTTTAGTTAGCTCTTCTATCTCTTTGGTATATGTGTTGGCAGTCTTGCTGCTCTGTTTGAGATTCATCATTTTGGCTGTTAATACAGCAACTGATTCACCTTTTACTGATGATTTCAGTTTACTGATAACCTCACCAATGTTTGTCTCGTTGCCTGTTATTAGGGTGCGGGCTGTCCCTTTCAATTTCATTTTAATTAGGTTGACCGCTATTGCGTCGTGGCCTGTTTTGACCGAATCAACCAAGGCAAGTGCGTCCGTGAACGCCTGGAGATTATTTGGCTGGCCATCAAAGTCGGGTATCAACCTTGAGGCGAAGTTTAAAAGGTCTATAGGCGTATTCGCCATTGCTGGGGCTCTATCTTGTTCTGTTGGGTCTAATGTTGACATATATTCTAATAGTGGTTTTAACGAACTCACTATTTGGTGTGGCACTTGCAGGTCTATTTTGTGCTTATCTGAGATTTTTAATAATTTATCTCTCAGGTTCCAAATAGTTCCTTACAAAATGTTTTGTGCTCTTTACTAAGCTTCTCGTATCTTGCGTTTATTAACGCCCTAATTTTTTCTAAGACTGTTATTTGATTTACTAAATGTTTTTTAACGGTTTCCTTTTTAAATTTCCACCGTTTTATTTAGACATTTGTAGGATCTCTGGAATTCTTCTGATTCCTCCTGCAATGTCTTATTAATTAGTTCCCATTGATCCATTGATCAAGGGAGAAGCCTATATATACTTGGATACCGGAGGATACCTATCAAGGAATCGTGATACTCTCCGATTAGTATTATACCCTGAATTGTTGATAGAAATTGTAGGGTCTCTTCGAGGTTATACGTGAATAACGCACCTCCAAAAGATTCCGTATATATTTCTAACAAGTCTTCTAAGGGTAGTGCCCAGTCTGCGCTGAACGCGCCATTTTCTTCTAATATATTGGGGATTCTGACTACTATCTCTGGGTCTTTTTCTAAAACTGCCCTAGATACTCTTCTCCTCATTCGCTGAATGTACTGGTCTGTCATTTATGGTTTTTTTTTTCCAATGTCGTGTGTTTTTATTTTTTTTTTTTTTTTTTAAAGAAATTTTACATTCTATCTTCTGACTAAGAATTATATGGGAGAATGGAAAAAAAAAATTTTACATTTGAATTGTTCCTTCGGCGAAGTCGCCGTTTGTGGAATAGGAAGTTGCTAGCTCGTATAGGCTGCAATCTTCCATTTACATTGGTTGTTTTTTATACTCTTGCAAGAGTATATTAACTTTGTCGTGAAGTTTGCAACGCAGAGAAGGAGACATTTCCGACTATATAAAGTATATATATTCTTGATCAGCTCGACGAGACGAGTTCAGATAGCCATGTCCGTCTGTCTTGTCTGTCTGTCTGTCCGTCTGTCCGTCTGTCTGTTTCAATGCGAACTCCTCCAGAGTTTTTAAGTTACCAAAAAAAATTTAAATGCAGAAAATTTTCTTTTCCTTGCAGGCAGTTTATATGTAGAAACCAGCCTGATCGGAATACTATAGCATATAGCTGCCATAGGAACGATCGGGTAAAAATGAGGTTTTTGCTCAATAAACTCTTTGATTTTAAAGCTTTCGCCTCGATTTTTTGCACAAGAACATCTTAGACGTAAATTAAGACACACTGCAAAATTGGTGAAGATCGGATAACTATAGTATATAGCTCCCATAGGAACAATCGGTCAAAAATCGGTTTTTGTTAGAAAAACTTTTTTGTTCTCAACTATATACAGCTGAAACCTTCCAGTTACGCGTTTTTAAGAATTTTTGACCATATTACAAGGTTTCATAAGAATCGGACATAAGGGCGTGGCACCGCCCATATAGAGAAAAACTTTAAAATGTGATTTTTCTATAAGCAGACGTGATAGAAAATCGTAAGATGAAGTGTAGAATGATTGCATTGTATTCTTTAAAAAAATTGGAAACTGGGCGGGGTTACACCCTTTATCTTTATAAACTTATAAGATTCTAATTGGAAAAACTATAAGACGAATTTTCCAAATGCTTGCAAGAGTATATAAGTTTCAGCAACGCTGAAAATAGCTCCCTTACTGGTTTTTAATAATTTTTAATTTTAACATCAGTTTTATTTTTTTTTTTGCTCATCAAAGTAGCAAGTAAAATTTTTATATTTTTTTTTTTTAAACTAATTCTACGTTGTTGGTGTTGCGACTAAGCTGTTGCTTCTCAGCTTGTCGGCGCTTCTGGTCCCGGTTGTGCTGCTCACGTTCTTCCTTCAGTTGGTCGTACTCCTTTTGTAGTCGTTGGGCCACGTCCCACGGTGGAGGTGGATTGGCGTTTAGTGCACAGCGTATCGCCGCCAGGCGTTTCCTCAGGCGCGCTTCGGTGGGCGCACTACTGGGATCGCAGTACGCCTTTCTTCTTCTTCACGTGCTCGCCTTGCTGCTGGTTGCCGGGCCCTGTATTCTTCTATCGTCAGTGGTTGGGGACCCGGTCGACCAGTTTCCATCGCCGCAGTCTGTTAGGTTTATAAAATGGAATTATTATTTGTATTTATTTTCTTTTTTTTTTTTATTGTTAAAAGAATGTTCGCCGCCGTCCGTCCATCGTTTAGGGTTCCATCGCCGCAGTCATTTAGAGTTGATTTGGTTTTAGTTTAAGTATTTGTTGTTGTTTTTTTTTTTTATATATTTTTATTTAGTTCATTGTCTTTCTATATTTTCATTTTTGTTTGTTTGTTTCGTTTATGTTTATTTTTATTGCTTCTTTTTTTTTTGTTTGTTGTTTTTTTATACCCTGTACACATACTGTGTATCAGGGTATATTGTGTTTGTTTGAGCGAAATGTATGTAACGCACAGAAGGAGGGCAGGGGGACCCTATAAAGTATATATATTCTTGATCAGGACGACAAGAGAAATTGATTAAGCTATGTCCGTCCGTCTGTCCGTCTGTCCGTCCGTCCGTCCGTCCGTCCGTATTCACCAATGGTTCTCAGAAACTACAATAGCTAGAGACTTGAAATTTGGAGGGTAGACTCGTGATGCTCGGCAGCAGATCAAGTTTGAATGGTTTTGTGCCACGCCCACTCCTTCCCGCCCATCCAGCACCGCCCACTTTTTTAAACGCTATAACTCGAACACCGAATGAGATAGAAACATGAAAGTCGGTATGTAGACTCAGTATAAGTAGCTTTACAAATCTGCACACCACAATTTTTCCCCCTCCCCTTTATTTCCCCTCCACCAGTTGTTTTCTTAAAATTGCTGTATCTTCAAAACTATTAAAGATACGAACCTGAAATTTTGTAGACAAGCTCAGTAAATACGTATCTTTAAAACTGCATACCACAAAATTCCCCTCTTTTTGATAGTTACCCCTCAATGACCAACAAACTCAAATTTTTCGTGAATTCCACATTTTTTGACCGATTTACTTGATATTTTGAACACTATTTGATCGGGCGATGTCAAATCAACATTTTTTTTATAGATTTGGGGTGTTGCACTGCCTACTGTGTGTGCAGGGTATTATATTGTCGAGTATACTCGACTATAGCGTCCTTACTGGTTTTTTTTTTTTATTTGCACATTTTTAACAACACTGCCTTAAGTTGTTTCCACAATTTTTTCACTAGTACTCGGACACAATTTGTAAGCTTATGTGACCGTTTGTTTATACGCGCGTATTTTATATGCACTATTCTTTGTTTTTTTATTTGCATTTTCATTGTTTTTTTTTTTTTATAAACGCGCGGATTTAGATTTGTTCGCGTCTAGCGGCTCTCGTAATTTGCCGTTTAATATTACCGCGGTACATACCGTGGACCTTTAGCGCGAAATTGAGCACTAATATTACCGTGATTATTAGGAGTTAGATGTCGGTATTATCGTACATTGTTTCTACCGTTACCTCGTTAATCACGTTGGCTTTTGGGTCCTTTATTTTTGTCGGAGTGGATCCCATCGCCTTTCTTTATGTTCATTAATATTAAAAAAAAAAAAATATAGTTTTTTTTTTTTAAATCGCGCACCAGGTCATTTATTTATTTTCATTGGGTTACTTCACTTGTTTTTTTTTTTTTTTTGACTGTATATTTTTTTTTTCACCGTATTAGTTTTTCACTTTTGAAATTATTTTTTTTTTTCATTGTCTCAATAGGTCACTTTAGTTATTTTTCGTTAAGTTTTGAAATTATTTTCTTTTTATACTTTTCACGTATGTGAAATAGTATATTAACTTTGTCACGGAGTTTGTAACAGATCGAAATATTAATTTCCGACTATATAAAGTATATATATTCTTGATCAGGACGACAAGACGAGTTGATCTAGCCATGTCCGTCTGTCCGTCTGTCTGTCTGTCGGTCTGTCTGTCTGTATGTATGCAAACTAGTCCCTCAGCTATCGAGCTGAAACTTTGCACAGAGTCTTAGAATTTATTACGATGAATCATCCCATACGAAAAGAAGAAGAAAAGTGGACAAAACTTGAATCGTTGTATGGAAAACTTTTTGTTTTGTACGATAGAGTGCTGAAATTTTAAACATAGTAGTTTTACACAGTTTCATTGAGATCGGGAAACTGGAACTGGTAGCTCCCATACAAAATGAAGAAGAGGAAGAGAAGCAATATTCACGTCGTTGTATGGACAACTTTTTTGTTTTTTAACCAATTGACTTGAAACATTACATTTATGTTCTTAGGGAGGAATGAAAACTATTTTGACCAAAAGTGGGCGTAGCCACGCCCACTTATAGCTAAACTTGACCCGTTGTACGGATAACATTTTTGTTTTTTAACGAATTGACTTGAAATTTTACAGTTATGTTCTTAGGGAGGAATGTAAACTATTTTGACCAAAAGTTGGCATGGCCACGCCCACTTATAGCTAAACTTGACCCGTTGTATGGATAACTTTTTTTGTTTTTTAACCAATTGACTTGAAACTTTACAGTTATGTTCCTAGGGAGGAATGAAAACTATTTTGACCAAAAGTGGGCATGGCTACGCCCACTTATAGCGACACTTGAACCTTTGTATGGAAAACTTTTTTGTTTTTTAACCAATTGACTTGAAACATTACCGTTATGTTCTTAGGGAAGAATGTAAATTATTTTGATCAAAAATGGGCATGGCTACGCCCACTTATCGCAAAACTTGAACCGTTGTATGGAAAACTTTTTTGCTTTTTTACCAATTGACTTAAAACCTCACAGTCATGTTGTTAGGGAGGCATGAAAACTATTCATTTACTTTTTTTTTTTTATAGTAACACAACGTGAAAAGTATTATAGCTTTATCCTTGCTGAAGATAGCGTCCTTACTGGTTTTTTTATTTATTTGCATAGCACCTCGAGCTGGTTGCTTTTTCACTTTTTATTATATTATTTTTTTTTTCATAGCACCTCGATATGGTTGCTTTTTGTTGTTATTATGTTCAAATTTAATTAATTTGGTTTCGCGACGCGAAAACTGGCAGGATCGCCATGTTAACTCCGAATTAAAAAGACGGTAATTTTTGGTCAGGCGACTACGTCCTCGAGCGCCAAGAACGATAATGATTTATTAAGAATATTTGAAGTTACATATGGGAGCGCTTCTAATGCGCTCTGGTCAAGCGATCGTGGGATTCGCTGACCAAGCAGAAAAGCGTTGCCTGTGCATAACATTTTATAGAGGCGAGATCTAATTACATCCTCGCTTAGCGGTCGCGCATGTATATGCACAACCTACTACAATGTTGAGTAATGCTTGTGTTAGCATAAAGTACGCTACGCTGGAATATGTGAAGCATATTCCACAATGTATTGCATTGATGTTATACACATACAACAATACGCATCTCTTTTGGGGTCAGTTTTTTTAAGCATATCGTCAAAGTGTTTTGTACGCTCGATTCTTAGTTGAAACTTAAGCATGTTGGAAGCTCTTACAAAAAGCGCTTTGTCGACAGGTTGATGAGTACGTTGAATTTTTCTTCGTAGCCGGCGCTTAATAACCAAAAGATGAGCAACTTCTGGTGAGGGACGCGGGGAGGCGACCGATTGGCGGGAAAGCAGCTGCGAGAAGCTGACGTTGCCGCAGAATGGACGCTTTCCGTAAATAGGTCCACGACATCGTCAATGTCGTTTTCCGAAATAATATAAACGTTGAGGTTTAGTTTGTCATCAATAAGACGTCGAAACAACTGTAAGTCTGCACCAAAAGGTAGTAAGCGAACCTTAGTCGGATAGGCGATATTAGCAACCCCAGCTTGTATTATAAGTGGTAGGTGGTCTGAACTCAGATCAAAGAAACGGTTGATAGACAAGTGATGTTGTGGTATACCAGCAGTTATCGCAAAATCTAGCGAGTTTGGAGAACGAGCACAGTCATATGGATAGTATGTTGGCGATCCAGTAGCTAAAATGTCCCAGTTGCTGTTAAGAACACGCGTTTCGGAGAGGAGCATTATATCTAGATTATTATTGTTAATAAAAACTTCAATCTCAAGAGCTTTATTGACTACGCCGTCAGCGTTCCACAATCCTATTCGCATATTTATGGACATTTTGAGGCTGCAATGACTGTAAGTAGTTGCAGCATCTGCTTCTGCATTTCAAGCAAGTCTTTTTGCATCGCAAAAAATTGATCGAATCTTCCGAGCAAACTTTCAAGTTTGTTCTCTAAATTGGAATTTACGCTCGTTGCGTCAGTGGTGTGGGAATTGTCAGTGTTTGGGCGTTGATTATGCTGACGAAACGATCGATTGTTTCCTCTAGCTGCATCTGCGTACAAAAAAGGCAGAGAATTGACATTGTTGGCGGTGGCAGCAATCGAAGGAGCAAAGTTCTGTGTATGACTGCCTCGCTACGAACAAAGCGCACATTAGGTTTGTCTTTCTTTTTAAATGGCTGGTAAACTTGGCATCCTTTATAATTGGCAGTGTGATCGCCGTTACAGTTCACACAAGTGGCAGGTTGGTCAGCACTCTTGATACAGTCGGTTGAAGCATGGTTATCACCGCACTTAACGCATCTAAACTTTTTGTGGCAGTACCTCTTAGTATAACCGAAATCCTGACAGCGATAGCACTGCACGAGGTCATAAAACTTGCGCTGCGTCTCAATGGTCACCCTTTGTCAACATATAGTTTTTAAGTCAAACACAGCCTTATTGTTAATTTTCGGTTCCAGATCCACAAAGAACATATCCATTTTGTTTCCATCTTTCCGGCTAGTGGGATTATGGATAAATCGGACAACATGTCCAAAACTGGCAAATTGGTTTTTAATTGCGTCTTGAGGAGTAGAGCTATGAATGCCTTTGATGACAACTTTGAACGCACGTTGTTCATGGAGTTGGTAGTGGTGAAATTCTACTTTAAGTTCATCGAGCTTCTTAACGATTGTTCGAAGTGTGTCAGCATTCTGACAAAATATGCGGATGCAGTCTTTGTAAGACTTCGTCTCATAATCGTCGGGACTAACAATCTTGTCAAGGTCTTTCCATAAGAGATTTATGTTAGTGACATGGGAAATACTTATCGGTGGTGGTTTACGTGCGTTAGTTTCCTCTACATTGCTTTGAGTATTGGGTGTTGATTATTGGCTTTGCGATGAGTTTTTCTCAATTGCTGCCTCCAGAATGTCTGACAGAGGGTGACAGAGAAGCGATTACTGCTGATCAGGTGCGGGTTGTTTGATGACGATGGCAGGAGAGAGCATCTCTTGAACAACAGCTGTCGGAGCCGAGCTTTTTGACTGCTTGCGGTTGATTTTTGGCGACACATTCGCATTTCTTTTGAAATTTTCATAGATTGAATAATGCAATTAGTTGACGATGTCTCATAGAAATGCAGTTGCAACTGCACTCTGTGAAGGGCAAACGCGAACTGTTGAAATGTTTGTATTTATAAAAAAAAAAAAAATATAAAAAAATACAACAACTTCATTTAGACTTGAATCCGTGTGTGCATGAAATATATATCAACGAAATTGAGTATACAAAAAAATATATATATGTACAGAGTCTAATTTGGGGACTTTTCTTTTATACAATGTATATTTTGAAGACTTTTGTAGTCTTTGGGGACGGTCCCCAAAATTTTGAGGAACTGAACGTGTATTTTGGGGACATTTGGAATTTAACAGGGAACCAATGTATTTTTAAGAAGATCATTATATACTTCGACAAATACTAATGATTGTTATTAAAATTTCCCATCCAAGCAAACTTCAAGTATGTCATATAATGTATTTATTTTAGATTTAATCCTACTCGAACTAAGTGGAGAGTATATTTTGGGGACAGATTGTTTTACTGCATATTATGAAAATGCCTTTTAACTAAAGCGAACCAATTCAGGTCAATTCGCTTAGATTTGAGCCATTGATCATTTAATACCCCAAAATTCCAGTGTAAATTTGTTTTAAAAGGCTTTTTTTCAAACAATTAGATTTCATGATTTTGTCGATATGGCAACGTCCACAGGAGTGTTAATGTATATAGATATATCGTATATTTTAGGGACTGAAATTCAAGAATGCAAAGTAAATTTTGGGGACCATATTTTAATTTTAACGGCCGTTTCACATATATATATTTCATGTAAGATTATTTTCGAGGACATTTTTTTTAATTATGTTTTGTTTTATATTTTGGGGACATTATTATTAGAAATTAAAATTCATGGAGACAACGTAGATTTTGGGAACATATTTGAATTTTAACGGACCTTTTGTCATATATATTGTATGTATAAGATTTTTTCGAGGGTATTGTAAATTTTTTTTATAGAAAAATATCAACAATCACTTATGATATAAATTTGTACATATATATTCCCAATCATCTAGGGAATAGTTAATTACAACAGAAGCACAATCTATGTTGGTATTCCAAATTAAAGTATTTTGACAATCGCTTCGATTTCTCATATACATTTAGGTTTATACATTCAATTGTCAAAATTTTATGCAACCACGGCACTAAAAGAGGTGTGTCTATTACCGGTAATACTGCACAAAAAGACAAATATATTTTAATATCAATTACTTTCTAGATTTACACAAAAGTTAGCAGCACCTATATAGCAAACTGCATACAAGATGGCACGCTCTAGTGAATACATACATCTCTCGCAAAAAAGTAAACTAAAAATATTCTGTATAATGGCGGGAAAGATTTTGGTATTCATAACGCCAATATGACAACTTGTTTAGGTTAATCGGGCTAAAATAAATTGAAATCATTCAGTATAAATTTTCGAAATGAAGCTTAGTTCAGAAGATATTCGAACATAAAGTTCACTTATGTTGAAGACAAAATGATAATTACATCAGAAATATGGTAAGAAAGATTCCAAAGTCTATATCGCTCAAATATGATAACTATGGGCCGAAATAAACTAGAAATATAATGTAAAAATTTCCGACTTCATGGTTTTTTCAAAAGATATTTGTATGCAAAGTATACTTTCAGGACCTTATTTGAATTTTAGCGGATCGTTTCTCATTTTTATTTTATATACAAGGTTTTTTTCAAGGACATTGTACACTTTGTTTATTGGAAACTATCAGCAATCACATACGCTTTTAGTTTTATGAATACTGTCTAGGTAATTAAACCCACAAATTTTTACAGAATATTTTCGTCTTATTTCGGCCACATTAACCTAAAATCATTGTCATATCCATAAAGAGATATTGAAATGTTTCCCGCCAAATTACATATGCTATTAGCTCTGACTTCATTTCGAGTGAACAAAGCATAAAGTCGAAAATTTTTACGGAATATTTTCGTTTCATTTTGGCCCAATTAAACTAAAAAAGTTGGCGCTATGGATATTTAAATCTTTCTCGGCATATTACTGATGTAATTATCTTTATACTTTTCACGTATGTGAAATAGTATAATAACTTTGTGCTGAAGTTTGTAACAGATCGAAATATTCATTTCCGACTATATAAAGTATATATATTCTTGATCAGGACGACAAGACGAGTTGATTTAGCCATGTCCGTCTGACCGTCTGTCCGTCCGTCTGTCTGTATATATACAATCTCCTCCCACAGTTTTGAAGTTATCGAGCTGAAATTTTGCACAGAGACTTCTTATTTGTGCGATCAACTCATTTGTCAGATCCAGCCATATCGGACCACTGGAACTGGTAGCCCCCATACGAAAAGAAGAAGAAAAATGAACAAAACTTGAATCGTTGTATGGAAAACTTTTTTGTTTCGTATGATAGAGTGCTGAAATTTTTAGTAGTTCTACATAGTCCGACTACATGCCTGAAAGTTTCATTGAGATTGGACATCTGGAACTGGTAGCTCCCATACAAAATGAAGAAGAGGAAGAGAAGCAATATTCACGTCGTTGTATGGAGAACTTTTTCCTTTTTTAACCAATTGACTTGAAACTTTACAGTTATGTTCTTAGGGAGGAATGAAAACTATATTGACCAAAAGTGGGCGTAGCCACGCCCACTGATAGCTAAACTTGACCCGTTGTATGAAAACTTTTTTGTTTTTTAACCAATTGTCTTGAAACCTTACAGTTATGTTCTTAGGGAGGAATGAAAACTATTTTGACCAAAAGTGGGCATGGGCACGCCCACTTATAGCTTAACTTGACCCGTTGTATGGATAACTTTTTTGTTTTTTATCCAATCGACTTGAAACCTTACAGTTATGTTGTTAGGGAGGCTTGAAAACTATTCATTTACTTTTTTTTATAGTGACACAACGTGAAAAGTATTATAGCTTCAGCCTTGCTGAAGATAGCGTCCTTACTGGTTTTGTCGTCATTTTGTGTGGAATTTATGTATGAATATCTTCTGAACTAAGCTCTAATTCGAAAATTTATATTGAATGATTTCGATATATTTTAGCTCAATAAACCTAAACTAGTTGTCATATTGGCGTAACGAATATCAAAATCTTTCTCGCCACTATACAGAATATTTTCATTTTACTTTTTTGCGAGTGATGTATATATTCACTAGAGCGTGCCAACTTGTATGCAGTGTGCTATATAGGTGCTGCTAACTTTTGTGTAAATCTAGAAATTTAAATGTAAGTTGATATGAAAATACATTTGCCTTTTTGTGCAGTATTAAGCTTTTAATATGTATATTAGGGTGTCCCTTATATGGACGATTTTTTTGTTTTTGCATTTATGATAACGCATACCCTCTATTTCTGTTTAGTATCCTTAACTTAGCCTAAAATTAAAATTTCAGCTTCCTATATTAATTTTATCCCGTGCCGACTGACGCCTTAAGTTTTATGAATGAAGATTTTAGATGTTTTTTTAAATACAACTGGGGGACAGCAAATAATTAAATTTTAATTGATTATTATTGAAAACACAAATTTAAGTATTGCGTTTTATTAACAAAAAGAAAAACTTTATATAATACTAATCAGGATACTTCCTTTTCAAGGTTTCTTTTTTACAATTTGATTTGAGCTTTAACTCATTTAATTTCAATTCGCGGATATTAAAAAATAAAACTACGAGAACTTGGCGGATAGATGGTAACTTAACACCCGTTATTTGGTGATTTATCTCACCAATCAAAAATATAGTTTTTGTATTGCTTTTAAGTCCCACAGACATTGTGCGTATTGTTTATCCAACAAATTCGAATCGAAAGGACAACAAAATGAAGTACTCGTATGTTACACCATAGGTGCTGGTGTAACTTGCTTGAGAAAGTGTTCCAATGTTACATTAAGGACGCAGGTGTAGCTTGCATGTTTTGAACGCAAGTCGGCACGTGTTCCTGTGCTCCAAAAAAAAAAAAAAAATCATGGGAGTGTTTTAGAGTAGACTGAACAAAACTAGCCCATATGCGTTAAAAAATAAGAACCTTGCAAAATAAGGACACCCTAATGTATATATTAGCAAAGGACAATAGTTTTCATTTGCATTTATTTTCAAAATTGTATGTACGCTGCATGTTACCCAAGAACAGTTCCAATATGCCCTGAGATTAGCATTTATGCATAAATCCTCCAATACATATTTGCCTACAACGACTAGTAATAAAAATATGCGTACGCATATATAGTAATCATAAAACAAAAAGCATATATGATTGTTGGTAGTTTTCAATAAGCAAAATGTACAATGTCCTCGAAAAAAACCTTGTATATAAAATATAAATGAGAAATTATCCGTTAAAATTCAAATAAGGTCCCCAAAGTATACTTTGCATACAAATATCTGACAATGTTTAACATTTTATCTTCATTATGTGTGAACTCTAAGTTCGAATATATTGTTAACTAGGCGTGAATTCGAAAATTTGAATATTTTCATCATATTTTGAACCATTTCACCTAAAATCGTTGTATAGATATTGGAATCTTCCGATACTCATTTGTGTAAAACGGCCGGTAATAGACACACCACATTTTTTCCAGTGTTTACATAAAGTTTCAATAATTGAATGCAGAAACTTAAATATAAGAAAGAAATTGTAACGATTGACGAAATACTTTAATTTTGAATACCAATATAGAGTGTATTACTGGTGTAGTTATCAATTTCCGAGCTGATTAACGATATATGTATATGTATGTAGTATTTAACAAATTCATATCCTGTGATTGTAGGGAGTTTTCCATGAAAAACATTAACGATTTCCTCTAAAAAACTCTCTACATAAAATATATATGACAAACGGTCATTTAAAATGCAAATATGTTCCCAAAATCAACGTTGGATCCATGAATTTTAATTTCTAATAACTATGTCCTCAAAATCTACTATTCATATAATTACCTGTAAAACAATCCCATAGTATAAATTACAATTTCCCCGAAAACAACCCTGTATTTAAAGTACATAAATGTGAGAACAGGTCCGTTAAAATTCAAATATTGTTCCAAAATCTACTTTATATTCATATATTATAATTTAAAATAACTATGTCCCCAAAATCTACTATTCATAGAATAACCATAAAACACTGTCCTCATAATGCACATTAAGTATAGATTATATGTGAAAAGGTGGCAACACCACGTTTTTGTCCCTAAAATATATGTTTTATATAAAATGTAAAATATACAAAATTTCAACATTATATGGTTCGATCATTTCGGGGACAGTGTCCTTAAAGTAAACGATACATTCTGAGTCCTCAAAGTGATCGTTTAATATTAAAGTGTGAATAATTTCGGATGCTTGGTTTAATAGGTCCTATAAAAAAATATGGGTATACTATTTTTGCGTTCTGAACCCATTTAACCTCTTAAAACCATTGATTTTTTGTGTCCCCAAAATACACCTTGTACATAAATATATATATATATATATATATACCATATATATATATAGAAGCAACAACAAGAGCAAAAATGCTTTGAATATGTTGAAATATTCATGAGCCTCTTGGTCGATTCGCTCGTCTATTGTGTCACGGCCATCACAGTTTGCTGTCTAATTGGAGACTTTCGACGTTTTCTCTCATCTACGAGAATTTTTTCTTGTTTGTTGTCTTCGTACATTTTTCAACACGTTTTTCTACCATGTTGTCTGCCAATCAATTTTTGGCAAACTTATTTTTGACTTATATTTTTATTTTTGGTTTTTTGTACCATATTTGTAAAAATATTCCCTCTAGGTTTACTCCCTTTTTTACACCCTTTACTACTCCCCTTTCTGTCCCTTTTCTACCCCCTTTCCTACTCCCATTTCTGCTGTCTTTCTACTCCCTTTTCTACACCCTTTACTACTCCCCTTTCTGTCGCTTTTCCACCCCCTTTTCTACTCCCATTCTACTCCATTTTCTAATCCCTTTTCTACTTCCTTTCTACTCCCTTTTCTACCCCCTGTCTACTCCCTTTTCTACCCCCTTTTCTACTCCTCTTTTTGTCTCTTTTCCACCCCCTTTTCTACTCCCTTTCTACTCCATTTTCTACTGCCTTTTCTACTCCCTTTTCTACTCCCCTTTGTGACCCTTTTCTACTCCCTTTTCTACTCCCCTTTGTGTCCCTTTTCTACTCCCTTTTCTACTCCCTCTTCTACTGCCTTTTTTACTCCTTTCCCTACACCCTTTCTGCCCACTTTTTACATCCTTTTCTACTCCTTTTTTTGTCTCCTACTTCTTCTTAACACAATTTCACTTGCAATAACGTATCTATTTAAACTTTCGGTTTCCCTTCACAGTTCCAACATGAAGTTTGGTGAAGAGGCCTACTTCAATTTACAATTGGGCGATTTGCGCGGCTTTCGTCGCTTGGATGCACGCAAGAAACTTGCGCTCTTTTTGCACGGCTGGAACGATCAAGGCAGCAAGGATTGGGTCCAAGATCTCTTGCAAAGTACGTATACAACATGAACAACCGAGAGAGAGTCTTTATTCCTGCAACTTTTTAATATTTCACAGCCTGGACGCATTTCGATGCCGGTTACAGTGTCTGCGTCGTCGACTGGGGTCACCTATCCTCGATGGACTACAAGACCGCCTCAATGTCTATTTTCGATGTCGGCCTCACCGTTGCCGGCATCATCATGGCGCTCGAAGAGCTGCGTCCCCAGCACTTTCATCGTAGCAATGTTACCATCGCGGGCTACAGTCTCGGCGCACATGCAGCCGGCTATGCGGGCGCCGTGCTCAATGGCGAGATCGAGCAAATCATTGGCCTTGATCCAGCCGGGCCACTCTTCACCTTGCCCGCACCTGTGGCGCCCGAATTTCGATTGGATAAGTCAGATGCACGCTACGTTCAGGTGCTGCATACGTCCGGCGGCACGCTCGGCACAAGTGTGAAGTGCGGTCATGCCGATTTCTTTCCGAACGGCGGTAAAGCGCCGCAGCGTAATTGTCGCATGTTCTTGAATCTCAGCGATATGCAAAATACAAGTAAGCTGTCATTAAGTTCATTTATTATGCATACATGTATCTTTCAACTGACAATTGTATCTTCTATCCGCCAACAACAACAGATCCCATCGCTTGCAGTCATTCGTCAGCCGCTGTGTTCTTCAAGCAAGCAATGGATCCCAAATATCCGTTTGTCGGTCAACAGTGCGGCAGCTGGAATGAATTTCAGGCGGGCAAGTGCGCGCACAATCGTTTGGCGCGCTTCGGCATACATTCGCAGCGCAAAATGCACGGCAATTATTACTTCAACACGGAGGCGCACAAGCCTTACGTGCGTCGGCAATCGATGGCCGCCTTCAGGCGCTTACGGGGCACCAGACAAGGTGCTAGTGGTGGCGATCGTGAGCACGGTCGAGGCTTTGTGCGCATTTTGCGACGCCGCGGGCGAATCATTTAAATGTGTGTGCGTCTCAGCGTGCATTTTTATTGTTATAGTTCCTGTTTATTATTAAATATTATTTTTTTTTTTGGCTTGTTGTAATAATAATAATAAAAAAAAACGTATGAGTGTGTGTGAAATAATAGAAGATCTTTCTGCATGAGTGTAAAAGATGAAGAATAGATTAATTCTCCTATTCTGACTACTCTCTATTAAGCTCTGTTAATAGCAACATTCTATTAATTGGAATGCAAAGCTACAAATTAATAAGGTACCTATTAATTTTTCTATTAACAAACCTATTAAATGCATTTTTAATAGAATCTAGCTGAAAGTTGAAACAAAATCATGTTAATTAAATTGTAAACATTTTTGTTGTCTGTTTCTCAATATGTTCTCTTCAAAGTTTTGCGTGTTAACTTTGAAGTGCAACTTGAAAAGTGGCAACAGCAACAACAACAACAAGCGCCAAAATGAATGGCAAAACATAAAACAATTTAACACTTAACACTGTTTGGCCAACAACAACAACAACAAGCACAATAGCAAGAAAACAGCAAAAAAAAGAAGAAGAAGCTAAAAAGCCAAAAAGGTGCTCTTGGCAGCAAAACAAAAGGACGAACAGGACAACGTATATAGAATGAAATTGGAAAAAAAAAAAAAAAAAACACAAAAATAGTAAAAAAAAGAAAAACAAAAAAAGAAGACTCAAAATGGCATAACTCATGCAAGGAGACGCAAAGCGACGCGTCAGGACGCGACATGACGCGTTGAGTGGCGTTGTGAGAGGCGGCAACGTGGACGAGTAGAACTAGGACGACGCTACAAAAGCAGACAGCGCAATAAATTTCAAAATGTTCAACACACTCACACACACACTCATATACATATGTATGTATGTACGACGCCGACGCCGACAACAACAACAACAACACCAACAAACAATAAACAATACAGAAAATATTAACTACCTTTTTTCTATTGCCGGACGAACTGAACAGGAACATTAAAGAAAATAAGGCCAACAACGATGCAACGACAACAATAACAACACCAACAACATGTATGTTGTGTAGGAAATTATGTTTTACACAACGAAAATTGAATTTAAGTTTTTTATAACATTGCAAAAAAAAACAAAAAAAAGGAAGCGAAGAACAAAAAATAAAAAAAAAAATTCAATAATGATTAGCAGGCTCGAGGTCAATTTTGATACACCAAATTTGTAATCAAAAGTTTTGGCAGTTTTAACAACAAACAATATTGCAAGAACTAGCTCAAAAGCTAGCAGCAGGCAGATCGTACAGCTGTTTCGGGAGTTGCCAAACTCCTTCATCAGCGATCTTTGCTTAACGATGAACGGATTATCAGCACTCCTCATACGTTTTTCTTGATAAACTGCATGAGAATTGCAGGTTATCAAACGAAAAACCCTGAGAAATGCTGCTTCGATCATCGCCTTGCAATATTGTTGTTGTTGTGGGCCACCGCTGTTTGTTGGAGTCAAGTCTTGACTCACGTCAACTGCTTGTGGACCAAATTTAGAAAAATAAAACAAAAATTTTATTTTTCAAGTTTCTGTCATACTACACAAATATGTGTATGACTACGGCGTGCCTTCCGTTTTAGTTAAAAAGTGTTTTTTTTTTTTTTTTTTTTTTTTTTTACGACCTATACAAGTAATTCAATAATGATTAGCAGGCTCGAGGTCAATTTCGATACACCAAATTTGTAATCAAAAGTTTTGGCAGTTTTAAATTTACAAATTTGGTGTATCAAAATTGACCTCGAGCCTGCTAATCATTATTGAATTACTTGTATAGGTCGTAAAAAAAAAAAAACACTTTTTAATAAAAAAAAAAATCGAAATTTTTAACATGGCGTATACTTAATAAGTGAGTTGGAATGTTACTCTGAGTGTGTGTGTGTGTGGGTGTTTGAGTGTGTGTTTGTGTTTGTGTCAGTGCAATTGCTTACTACACTTTGCTGTTTGCATTGTTGTTGTTGTTGTGTTGTTGCTTTAGAACAGTAAAACAGCAGACATTGTTGCAAGTAACGCGCGTATATGTTTTTAACCAACTTCTGCACTTCTTGGCCATTTTTACACCATTTGAGTTTTGTTGTTGTTGTTGTTGTTGCCACATATCATGCTTTGCTGCACGACCCGCGCGTGTTTAAGGTCAGTTTGGATTTTGGCATCTTGGTTGTTGAGGGGCGCACAGGTGTGCAAAGCCAAAGTCGAAGTCATTGTTGTTGTTGTTGCTGTTGCCGTTGTTGGTCGCTGCCTTTGCTCAATGAAGTGTTGACTGCACGCAAGTCAATGACTTCTCTGCACGTTTCTCATTCAATGCGTGCTTTTTGGATTGTATTTCTATGTGTGAATGTGTGTCTGTGTGTGTGTGTGTTGCATTTTGGCTTGAAAACAGTAAAGGTTTTGCGGAAATTTTTGGCAACAAAATAACGCAAATTGTTTGATTTTATGTTGTTTCACATTAATTTTCTGTAAAAATGAAAGTTTTGACTTTTGTCGCTGTGCATTTTTTTGTTTTTTTTTTTTCACTATTAAATTTATGTGTGCCAACAAAAGTGCTTTTTGACTTCAGTTGTCTTGAATTTTGTTTAATTTAATGAAATGTAAAGTAATTTTATTGCTTGAATATATCAACAAAGCAAATCAATCGATTTTCTGTTCATTTTCGTTTTCATTATTGAGATAACTTGACGTTGTTGTTGTTGTTGCTGCTGGCCGGTTTGGCGCATTGTGACTTCATTTCATTTAATGTTGCAACTTAAAACAAAAACAACAAAAACAAACTTTACATTGTAAATGCTAATAAATAAAAAACAAAAAAAAAAAACCGAAACAAAAACAAAACACGCAAAAAGCGTACATTTCCTCAACAAAAAAAAAAAAAAAAATCAACAACAAAAAATTGTCAAACATTTAAACAAGCGTCAACAACAATAACAACAACATCGCATACATTTTTGTAAGAATTTTTAACACTCAACGCAAAACCAAAATGCCCACAAATGTAAAGCCACGCCCACCTCCTCCTGACGCCGCTCTCATGCCTTAAATTGGCAACGCCTGCCAAGCAATGAAGAAGCATGTTGACTATGTAATATTACACACACACACACACACAGACAGACCGACAGACAGACAGACAGAAAGACTGACACAGGCACATAAAAACGCGTCTGTGTTGCTTAACCAAAAAAAAAAAGAACAAAAACAACATTGCGGCTTGCAAATAAAATTAAAAAACACACAAATAATAACAAAAAAACAAAAAACAAATGAAAGAAGATGAGACAAAAAAGGCAAAGCAAAAGTGGCAAAGTCGTTGAGCATGGAAGGTTCGGTAAAAATACCAAAAACCTTGTTAAACACATTTGTTAATTTTTTAACAGCATTTTAAATTTTACAATAACGAAAAACAGCTGAAAATATGTAACAGTTTGTCAGACGTTCGAAAAAAACCAACAGTGTGAATGAGGGCCAAAAAACAGAAAGAACAATGTCATGGCAAAGAAGTGCTTGACAGCACAAGTAAAAGTGTTGAGTCAACGGACGAAGAGCATGACGAAAGGTCAAAAGTGCCAAAGAGCAACAATAAGCGACGCGACAGTGTAAAAGAGTAGGGGATAGAGGAGAGCAAGAGCGAGAGCGAGAGCGAAGCAGCGAGGAATGAGTAACGCGGCTTGAACATGTTGTGCGTGAAGCATCAAAGCTTTGTTGACTAATGAATGAATGACATCGGTTTGATGCTTGAAGCTAAAAATACAAAAACAAAGAAGAGAATATAAAAAAAAAAAAACAATGAGCATTGAAAGAAGTGCTGAGGTAATTAACTTACAGCGCGGCACGAAATCTAAAAAAAAAATGAAAAAAAGAAAAGCCAAAACTGTCAAAAATGAAGGAAGATTCGTTGACATTTGCCTTTAAAGCATTCAATGTGTAAGTATGTTTGTGTGTGTGTGTGTCTGTGTTTGACATACTGTTGCGGTATTTTGTCGTCCTAATTAAATTCAAATACAAAACGCAGCCTAATAGTAGGCAATGCAAAAGATGTGCTTTGACTCGCGGCTGTCTCAACATCTCTTGTTAGCACAAGTGTTTTTTTTTTTTTTTTTTTTTTTTTGTTTTCTTTGCGAAGGGGGAATCTTCTTAAAGACCCCACCGTGCAGGTGGGAGTGTGGGATTCCTACCCACTAAACCTAAACCTCCGCGTTGAAATCGACGCCCCCCCACGGAACTACCGCTAAGCATTACTTCGTAAGGGAGGTTAGTGCCTTAATGGCCTACACTTACAGCGGACCCAGTCCTGCGAGCTCTCTCAACTTGACGTAAAGTCAGCAAAACTGTCTTGGAAAATAAGCTGACAGCATCCCACTTTTGCGAGCTCTCTAGCATGTACCCCACTAAGTTGTTTACGTTCGGACTCCCGCCCAGCCCTTCGCTTAGCTCTCTTCGTTCTGCGGCGAATCTCGGACATTCAAAGAATACGTGTCGAGCGTCTTCAGTCGCGTCAGGTCCACAGTTCGGGCAGTGTGGTTCGTCTTCGTGTCGATGCCGATGGAGGTACGCCCGGAAGCAGCCATGCCCACTGAGAAGCTGCGTCAGGAAGAAGTTTGTCTCCCCGTGTTTCCTTCTGATCCATGTTGCTACGTCTGGAATCAGCAGGTACGTCCATCTCCCGTTTTCTGCGCGCTCCCATTGCTCTTGCCATAGTCTGACGCTGCTCTCGTTGATTTCGCGCTTGCGTTCCGGTGCAGTAACTCCCGTCAGTGCGGCTGATTCCTTGACTAGAATGTTGATGGGCATGCAGCCAGATATCACCATCGCTGCCTCGTGCGACACAGTGCGAAAAGCGCAGCAGACCCTGAGTGCGCCTAATCTGTACACCGACTCAATGCCACTGCTATATGAGGGGACGTTAAAGGCATCGGCCCATACTGGAACACCATACAGTACGATGGACTTCACTACAGAGAAAATAATTTTCCTTCGGGTCTGTCTGGGGCCTCGAGTGTTGGCCATCATTCTGCTAATTGCTGTACATGCTTCGGCCGCCCTAGTGCTGGTGTGATGCAGGTGCTCTCGGAACGACAGTCGTGTGTCTATTATAACGCCAAGGTATTTGAGCGAACGTTTCGATGTGAGTCCCGGAGTCCCGTCTACATTGATGGTGACCACTTCCACGGCTTTGCGACTACTAATGAGAACGGCTTCCGTTTTCTCTTTTGCCAGTTTCAGGCCGACTGAGCATAGCCATTGTTGAATGAGGACGATGGCACTATCAACTTTCCTCTTGATGCCGCCTATATTCTTGTCGACAGATACCAGGGCGACGTCGTCAGCGAAGCCAACCAGGGTTGTTTCGTTTGGTAGGGGGATCCGTAATATACCATCGTACATCACGTTCCAGAGAGTGGGGCCAAGAACGGATCCTTGAGGAACGCCAGCGGTTATTTTGTATGTTTTCGTGCCCGAATCAGTTCCGTAGCACAGAATTCTATCCTCAAAGTAGCTTTGGATAATTCGTAGGAGGTATGTCGGCACATTGAGGCTTTCTAGAGCTGACATGATCTGACTCCAGCTGGCCGTGTTAAACGCGTTTTTAATGTCGAGCGTAACAACCAGGCAGTATTTTTTGGTCCCCCCTTTCCAGCGCTTGCCTTCAATGGCACGGCGAGCGGTGTCTGTGACTTTGCGGATGGCATCTAGCGTGGAGTGGCCTTTCCGAAACCCATGCTGACTGTCAGATAATCCTCCGGCTACTTGGATCGCTGCTTCCAGTCTGGTGCAGATTAACCTCTCTAGTATCTTCCCTATTTCGTCCAACATGCAGAGTGGGCGGTAGGCAGAAGGGTCGTCGGTTGGTTTGTTTGGTTTAGCGATAAGAACTAAACGTTGCATTTTCCATGCCTTTGGGAAGTAGCCCTCGCGTAGGCAGGCGTTATAGAGTGAGGCAAATATATCTACGTGGCGTTCAATAGCGAGGCGCAGAGCTATATTCGGGACCCCATCTGGACCAGGAGCTTTGTCGGTCTTAATCTTCCGCGCTATTTCAAGAAGCTCAGGAGTTAACACTAGTGCCGATTCAGTGAGTGCAGATTCGGGGAAGAGTCTTCTTTCTGTGCTGGGGTGCTGTGGGAAAAGTGTATCAACGATCACCTTAAGCTGTCGCGCATTTGTGGGAGCCGTCGAGCCCTTAGACTTCATCTTTTTCATGACTAGCTTATAGGCCAGTCCCCATGGTTGCCTGTCAGCTTCGTCGCATAGCTTCATGAAGCACTCCCTCTTGCTGCTTTTGATTGCTTTTCGGAGGGCCTTGCGTTTCTGTCTGTGGACACTCTGGCACTCTACGTACCTGTCTGTCCCAACAGAGCGCTGGTAGCGCCTTCTGGCGGCTATGCACTCGGCACGCGCCTGAGCGATCGTCTCGTTCCACCAGTAAACTGGCGCGTGGTGACGTTTGGATGGATATTTCCTGCTCATCGAGGCTTCGCAAGCGTCCTTTATGCATCTATTTGTTTCGTCGGCCATGGTAGCTGATGAGCCCGTTGGGTGGAAGTCACGTAGCACTTCTAGAAACACCTCTTCGTCAAGTGATTCTACTCTAAAGGAGCTAGGCAAGTGGGCGAGTGAGGGCCTTGTGCGTACTTCAATTGAGTATATTAGTGCATTGTGGTCGCTATGTGTGTCCATGGGGCTAACGGACCATGTGCAGTGGCGGGCCAGAGAGCTGCTGACGAATGTGAGATCAATGATTGAACTTCCGTTTACTGTGCTGTATGTAGGTTGCGTCCCAGAATTTAACAGCTCTACATCTAGACAGGCTAGTGCGTCGAGAAGGACTTGGCCCCTGGCGGTTGTTTTTGAGCTTCCCCATTCCTTAGCCCAGGCGTTGAAGTCACCAGCTATTACAAACGGGCTTTTGTCCCTGGCATCATCAACTAATTTGTCCAGCGTTATTTGGAAGTCTTCCATCGTAAGGCTTGGTTGTAGGTAGCAGCTATATATATGAATGTTGGCGATCTTAGCCCTTACAAAGCCAGTTTCAGGGAGATGGTGGTCCAGGCGCAACGCATTTGCACCGCATGACCATATGGCAGAAGAGTTGTTCAGGTTGCTGACCCAAGTGTTTTGTCTCCTTCGACAGTAGGGTTCGCTCAGGACGGCGACGTCAATCTGGTGCTCTCGAACTGTTTCCTGAAGTACATTCTGAGCGAGTAGGCAGTGGTTAAGGTTTAGTTGAAGTACCTTCATTTCTGGCATTTGTTGAGCGCCACCTTTATCCGTGCCGGACACTTGATGCAACCTGCGGCGTGGTGTCTGTCCTCAATGTTGGCTGCTTCACATAGTATGCAGTTGGGCTGGTTCTCGCATTCTTTGGCTTTATGACCGTTTCTTCCGCAGTTTAAGCAGCAGTCAGACCTGTTTGTTGCACTTTTGCACCCGGCAGCTTTGTGGCCGAACTCAAGGCACCTATAGCACCTCGATACGGAGACCTTCTCACGAACTCGGCATCGGACCCAGCCCACTTTTATGTGGTTAGCTTAGCACAAGTGTGTGTCTGTGGCTGTGTGTGTGTTTTTATGCTAAAAGTAATGGCAAAATATTATTTTAATTTAGTTGCACTTAAACGACATAAAATATTTCCGAGTATTAAATTGCCCGACAGCTATTTTTCATTTTGAAGTTGCTGAGCGTACATGTGTGTGTGTGTATATGTGTGTTTGTGTTTGTTATAATAGTTATGATTATATTGCAAGTCGTTTTAGCTAAGAGTATGGCTAGCAAAACAATAACAACAACAAAAGCAACAACAAAAGCAACAACAATGACGATTATGTCGACGACAACATTCCACAAGCGACCGCAAACATTCACCACATATTGGTGCAAAACTTGACGCCATCACGAATATTAACGGGAGTAACAACAATAACAACAGCAACAACAGCAACAACAATTAAGTTGAGGCCAACGCCAACGCCAACACACAAGTGCAAGTGGCAAACGCAGCAACATCAAGAGAACATGTTGAGCTCACCAGGTGGAAAGACCGCTATGCCAAAAGTGTACTTTATTGCGTGAGTGTGTGTGTGTGTGTGTGCCAAGCCCTTGTGGTAGTTGGTTTGGCCACTTTTGGCTATGACAGAAGCCGCGTCAGCAACTACGACAACGAAGACGTTAATGACGTTGGTCGGCAACATTGTTCAAGCTTGGGCGATGTGTTTTGCATCGACTGTTGGCTGCTTGTGGCCGTTAAAGTGCCAAGTGTTAATGCGAAAATGACTTGCATACACTCAGCCATTCACACACACACACAAACACACACATTTATATACATATACATATGTATAAATCATATACAAACACAGTCAAATACATACATGCGCAAATTCTTCAATTCATCGAAAGCTGTTTTAGCTTTTGCTGCCATTGTGGCTTCTTCTTAGGCAAATTAACGTACACTTTAAAATGTTGCCGGTCATATACACACAAACACACACCTACACACACACACACACACACACACACACATACAGGCACGCATTTACCGACAATGTTAAGTGTTTCTTTAGCTTAATAACGGAAACATTTTAGTTGCCGCCTTCAAGTTACCACAATCGTTAGAATGGTCGAAGAAGAAGAATAAAAAAAAAATGAAAATAAAATAAAATTGCATCAGTATGGCACGGTTATGCAACGCACACACACACACACACATATATATATATATATGTATATGTATATATGTACACTCAATTTCATTTAAAGTATTGTAAATGCAAGTTAAATGCGCATTTTCCAATAAGAACGTACATAACCCCTTTACAAAGTTATGTACGCACTTTTTTCATGCGCATTCAACATGCATTTACTTTAATATGCATAACCACACACACATTCACATTATTTAACACTTTCAAATTTATTTTGACTTACCTTTTATATTTAATACACAGTTTAACAATTTTTAGACTTTAATGTCCGTCAGTGTCCACGCTCATTCGATGATTTATAACAATGTTGCCAGATCGTTCCTTTGGCTCATGCGGATCGTTTCCGGTGTTGCCACATTGCGATTTTTAGTGTTACGCCAATTTCATTCATTTAGCTATTTATTATGCGAAGTTTTTTCGCAGCCATTTCGTGCTTTCTTTTGTTTTCAATCAGGCGTTTTAAATTCTTACCTTTTTCTTTCAATTTTATTTTTTCAAAAAACCATCTTGCTCTCAGCATGATTATTATCAAACGTTTTAAAATTGAAAAGTCTATGATCAGTTTGCAACATTTCATATTTTCGTTGCAGTATTTCATGATCTTCTTTGAAATGTTCAAATCTCTTCTTATATGTACATTCTTCAGTACAATTATGTACTATTTCTGTACTTTCTTCATTTTGACTAGTTGATTTGATGAATTCAACTATATCAATGAAGTTTGGCAATTCTTCAACGTTAGTTACAATTGCTTTGTTTGTTTGCATTTCTGCAAGATTGGATTGCGCCAACGAGTTTGTTTGCATTTCTGCAAGATTGGATTGCGCCAACGAGTTTGTTTGTATTTCTGCAATGTTGGATTGCTCTAACAAACTTTGAACATAAGTTGTTGCAAAACTACATTTCTTCAATGTAGATTCTTTGCATTAATTCAATGCTCCCTTCCGTTGCCCTACCTCATCTGTAATAAAACTAGGAAGATGATTATTGCAAATATAAATAACTGTTTTAATTTAAACACAATCTTTAAAAAATATTATTCTTTTTAATTGATCTCTATGTATATGGTTCTTTGAAAATTCATGCAACTGTGAAGAAGGTCTACTTACTTAACATCATCCAACGGAACAAATAATTTCGATTACTTCTTTATCTTTTTTTTTTTCAAAACGAAAGCATGTTTCACACCGTCATTGTGACTTGTAATAAACAAAAAAATTGTACATGTTAAATAAGTTTAAAAAAAAAAACCAGTAAGGACGCTATCTTCAGCAAGGCTGAAGCTATAATACTTTTCACGTTGTGTCACTATAAAAAAAAAGTAAATGAATAGTTTTCAAGCCTCCCTAACAACATAACTGTAAGGTTTCAAGTCAATTGGTTAAAAAACAAAAAAGTTTTCCATACAACGGGTCAATTTTCGCTATAAGTGGGCGTGGCTACGCCCACTTTTGGTCAAAATAGTTTTCATTCCTCCCTAAGAAGATAACTGTAAAGTTTCAAGTCAATTGGTTAAAAAACAAAAAAGTTTTCCATATAACGGGTTAATTTGCGCTATAAGTGGGCGTGGCTACGCCCACTTTTGGTCGAAATAGTTTTCATTCCTCCCTAAGAACATAACTGTAAAATTTCAAGTCAATTGGTTAAAAAACAAAAAAGTTGTCCAAACAACGACGTGAATATTGCTTCTCTTCCTCTTCTTCATTTTGTATGGGAGCTACCAGTTCCAGATGTCCAATATTAATGAAACTTTTAGGCATGTAGTCGGACTATGTAAAACTACTATGTTTAAAATTTCGGCACTCTATCATACAAAACAAAAAAGTTTTCCATACAACGATTCAAGTTTTGTTCACTTTTCTTCTTCTTTTCGTATGGGAGCTACTTGTTCCAATAATCCGATCATGCTGGTTCCGACGAATGATTCATCGTAATAAATTCTAAGACTCTGTGCAAAGTTTCAGCTCGATAGCTTCAAAACTGAGGGACTAGTTTGCATACATACAGACAGACAGACAGACAGACAGACAGACGGACAGACGGACATGGCTAAATCAACTCGTCTTGACGTGCTGATCAAGAATATATATACTTTATATAGTCGGAAATGAATATTTCGATCTGTTACAAACTCCGTGACAAAGTTAATATACCATACTATTTCACATACGTGAAAAGTATAAAAATGCCACTATACGTTTACGCAATATTATTAGTGTATGTTACAAATCATACGTAAAACACATTTTGAAGGCTACTGTAAAGTTTGAAATCATAAGTAGAGGCATTATTTATATTATAATAAATGTTGTACAAATTTAGTTAACTTTTGTTGTCGATTAAAAGCTTTGAACTAAATCAGTCATGCCACCTTATTATCTCCGCCGTTTTTTATGCCAAGTTAGCGTAACTAGCATATTATCGGGATTAACACTAAAAATCGCAATGTGGCAACACCGGAAATGATCCGCATGAGCCAAAGGAACGATCTGGCAACATTGTTATAAAACATCGAATCTCGGAATCATCGGACTGACTGACATTAAAGCGTTAAAATTATTAAACTGTATATTAAATATAAAAGGTAAGTCAAAATAAATTTGAAAGTGTGAAATAATGTGAATGTGTGTGTGGTTATGCATATAAAAGTAAATGCATGTTGAATGCGCATGAAAAAAGTGCCTACATAACTTTGCAATGGAGTTATGTACGTCCTTATTGGAAAATGCGCATTTAACTTGCATTTACAATAGTTTCAATGAAATTGAGTGTACAAATATATATATATATGCATAACTGAAATATGTATATATCATTTCGGCTACACATATATATTTTTATGTATACTCAATTTCATTGATATATATTTCATGCACACACGGATTCAAGTCTAAATGAAGTTGTTGTATTTTTTTTTTTTTTTTTTTTGTAAATACAAACATTTCAACAGTTCGCGTTTGCCCTTCACAGAGTGCAGTTGCAACTGCATTTCTATGAGTCATCGTCAACTAATTGCATTATTCAATCTATGAAAATTTCAAAAGAAATGCGAATGTGTCGCCAAAAATCACCTGCAAGCAGTCAAAAAGCTCGGCTCCGACAGCTGTTGTTCAAGAGATGCTCTCTCACCTGCCATCGTCATCAAACAACCCGCACCTGATCAGCAGTAATCGCTTCTCTGTCACCCTCTGTCCGACATTCTGGAGGCAGTAATTGAGAAAAACGCATCGCAAAGCCAACAATCAACACCCAATACTCAAAGCAATGTAGAGGAAACTAACGCACGTAAACCACCACCGATAAGTATTTCCCATGTCACTAACATAAATCTCTTATGGAAAGACCTTGACAAGATTGTTAGTCCCGACGATTAGGAGACGGAGTCTTACAAAGACTGCATCCGCATATTTTGTAAGAATGCTGACACACTTCGAACAATCGTTAAGAAGCTCGATGAACTTAAAGTAGAATTTCACCACTACCAACTCCATGAACAACGTGCGTTCAAAGTTGTCATCAAAGGCATTCATAGCTCTACTCCTCAAGACGCAATAAAAACCAACAACTGCCAGTTTTGGACATGTTGTCCGATTTATCCATAATCCCACTAGCCGAAAAGATGGAAACAAAATGGATATGTTCTTTGTGGATCTGGAACCGAAATTTAACAATAAGGCTGTGTTTGACTTAAAAACTATATGTAGACAAAGGGTGACCATTGAGCCGCAGCGCAAGTTTGATGACCTCGTGCAATGCCATCGCTGTCAGGATTCGGTCATACTAAGAGGTACTGCCACAAAAAGTTTAGATGCGTTTAGTGCGGTGATAACCATGCTTCAACTGACTGTATCAAGAGTGCTGACCAACCTGCCACTGGTGTGAACTGTAACGGCGATCACACTGCCAATTATAAAGGATGCCAAGTTTACCAGCGATTTAAAAAGAAAGATAAACCTAATGTGCGCTTTGTTCGTAGCGAGGCAGTCAAAACTACCGCTCATACACAAAACTTTGCTCCTTCGATTTCTGCCACCGCCAACAATTTCAATTCTCTGCCTTTTTCGTACGCAGATGCAGCTAGAGGAAATAATCGATCGTTTCGTCAGCATAATCAACGCCCAAACACTGACAATTCCCACACCACTGACGCACCGAGCGTAAATTCCAATTTAGAGAACAAACTTGAAAGTTTGCTCGGAGGATTCGAACAATTTTTCGCGATGCAAAAAGACTTGCTTGAAATGCAGAAGCAGATGCTGCAACTACTTACAGTCATTGCAGCTCCAAAATGTCCATAAATAGCGAATAGGATTGTGGAACGCTAACGGCGTAGTCAATAAAGCTCTTGAGCTTGAAGTTTTTATTAACAATAATAATCTAGATATAATGCTCCTCTCCGAAACGTACTTCTGCAGTCGTACCAACTTCAAAAAATATGGTAACACGCTTCACCCTGTTAATCACCCTTCAGATGGTGCCATCGGCGGTGCTGCTGTGCTGGTGCGTTCAAACATTAAACACCATTCTCTTGCTTCATCCATTCTGCGGCAGCGTCAGCTTCTCGCAGCTGCTTTCCGCCAATCGGTCGCCTCCCCCACGTCCCTCACCAAAAGTTGCTCATCGTTTGGCTATTAAGCGCCGACTACGAAGAAAATTTCTACGTACTCATCAACCTGTCGACAAAGCGCTTTTTGCAAGAGCTTCCAACATGCTTAAGTTTCAACTAAGAATTGAGCGTACAAAACACTTATGCTTCAAAAAACTGACCCCAATAAAGGTGCGTATTTTAATTTGTGGAAACTGACACGAAATATAAAAAGACAGCCCATAACAGCCCAGTTAAAAACGATTTAGGTGTGTGGTGCAGAACGGACACTGATAAGGCGGAGGCTTTTGCCGACCATTTAGAGTTCAGGTTCACTCCCTATAACCTGGTAGATCCTCGAGACTCAGTAATAACTGAAGAATTTCTCGAAAAACCTCTTCAATTGGATTTACCCATCCGGCCCATCACACTTCAAGAAGTAACAGCTCAAGTCAATACCACCAATTCGAAGAAAGCTCCGGGTCGTGACAGAATTGATGGTAGGGTACTAAAGCCCTTCCCAAGAAAGCCCTACTATATCTGGTCATGATATTTAACGCGATTCTACGCATCGGCCACTTCCCCACCCAATGGAAGTGTGCTCTGATCGTTATGATTTCGAACCCTGGGAAACCCAATCATCTTCTCGAGTCACATAGACCAATAAGCTTGCTACCAACTTTCTCGGAAATATTCGAAAAAAATGTTTGTGCAGATTGTTGAGCGTAAGTATTGTTAAAGACGCCATACCTAACTATCAATTTGGCTTCAGAAAAGCTCACGGCACGACCGAACAGGTGCATAGAGCGGTCCACCAAATACTCGACAGCTTCCAAAATAAAGAATATTGTACCGCCGCATTTCTTGACGTTTAGCAAGCCTTCGATAGAGTTTGGCACTTCTTTTTAAATTGAAAGGCATCGTTCCGGCACCGTTGTACAGCATACTTAAAAGCTTTCTTCAGAATAGAACCTTCGCAGTTTCTGTTGGCGAGGACTGCTCACGCATCAGGCCTATTAATGCTGGAGTTCCGCAAGGGAGTGTGCTCGGGCCAGTGTTATTTACTTTGTATACCAGTGACATGCCATTTCCTAATTCCGACCAAGTGTCTGTGGCCACGTATGCTGATGACACTGCCATTCTAGCCTCCTCTAGCTGCCCTGTACAAGCAGCCCAACTTCTCCAGAGCTGCTTAGACGACATCGCCATCTGGTTAAAACGCTGGAATATCTTAATAAACTCGCAGAAGTCAGCGAATGTCGTGTTTGCGCTAAGACAAAAATAATTGTCCTGATGTCTATTTTAATGGCAACATCTTCCCTATCAGCAATCACTGCTATCTAGGCATGCACTTAGATAGGAAAATGACATGGGGAACTCATATCAACAAAACTTATACAAAATGTTTGTCGAAGGTTAAGAAACTAAATTGGCTGTTAAACCCAAAAAGCAAACTTGCTTTAAGCAACAAAACTTTAATTTATAAAGCTGTGATCGCGCCTTCATGGTCGTATGGCATTCAACTATGGGGAACTGCAGCTGCAATCCAACATCAAAAAAATCCAGGTCTTTCAAGACAAAAACACTCGGATTATTGACTGGTGCCCCTGGTACATCCGCAACAAGTCTCTACACAGAGATCTGAACATTCACTTTGTTGGTGACCAATAAATAAACACAGCAGAAAGGTTAACAATTCATCCAATTCTCTTGCCAGGACATTAGCTTCTCACAATCCAAGAAAAGGCTAAAAAGGATCTATCCGAGCGAGTGAAGAAACGGTCAATTTAAGTCTGTCCTTAATGTTTAACGTTATTATAGTATATTCGACATGGTCACCTTTTTTGTCTAATTCTTTTCATTGTAATGTTGATGTTTAAAAATGTATAGCTTTAAGTAGGCTGATTATTGTTACATGTGTCAGATATTAATAAAGATTTGAATTTAAAAAAAAAAAACATTTCATTTAGACTTCAACCATTTAACAGAATTTATTAATTTATAATTATTTTTATGTTTCAGAATGTCAACGTTTAATTTTTATGGCGTCGGTGGAGAAATGTTGGGTGGACAAGGTGGAGGACGTCGCGGTGGAGGACGTCACGGTGGAGGACATCGCGGTGGAGGTCGAGGTGAACGCGGTGGAGGCGGAAGGAGTTTTAATCTTAACTCGAAGCAAAGAAAGCTCAAGCTTCGAGCTGAAGCCGAAAATTGTTGAAAACTCAACAGCGCAACAACAACAGCCGCAACAACAACAGCACAACAACACCATAGCAACAACAACAGCAAGCACAACAACAGCAAGCACGAATCCCAGGCAATCGGTTCTATGTACCGGATTCGTGACGGAGCCAACTCCGATCAAGGATTGCCTACACTCATCAACAATAATTCAGCAAGTATGTATCCTTTCTTGCTTTTCCTCTCTCTATCGCTTTTTTCCTAACTGAGCAGGCAACACCGGCCTGCCTGCTCAGACTTCTCCAACTCTGCGCCGGTGACATTGAGGTCAACCCTGGTCCCAGGGTATGGCTCTGCGCGGTGTGTGGAGTCCGCATCACTAAGGGGGTTTGTTCAGTGCTGTGCTATTCGTGCAGGAACTGGTGCCACCTTAGGTGCTCCGGACTCACCCACGCAAAGAGAGCATCATGCTAAATTTTCAGGTCCTTGCTGTGCAAACCTGATGCATACACAACGCAACACCCAGCCTAATGCACTTTTAGCTAATGCACCTAGCCCGTCTCCGCCTCCCGCTTCACCTCCTACTCGCATGGCAAATAACACAAACACGGCCAGCTCGAACACGGTGCCCACACAACCGCGTGCACCACAACCAAGTAGGAGAACCAGAAACATAGCCACTCGCCCAAGCCTGCCTCAGCCGCAAACTACGCAACACCCACCTTCAAAATTCTCCAATGGAACTGCAACGGCATCAGGCGGAAGCTAGCGAGCTCACGGCCTACATGACAGCACACAACATCACGATCGCTGCAATCCAGGAAACGAAGTTGTCCCACAGGTCAACCCTGAGATCGATGTACGGCTACAACCTGGTGCGCTTAGACAGAGACAGGGACAATAGCGGGGGGCTGACTTTCGTCATACACCACTCTGTCTCCTACTCATCCTCAACCTTCCGGACACCTCCGACATACATCTGGAGCAGCAGTGCATAAAAATTACCTCTGATGGTACTCAAATAGACCTCCTTAACGGTCTACATTCCTCCCGTTGCAGCGTGCGCACCCAGGCACAAGCCCTCCATCAGTCACCTCCTCACAGGGGAAGACCGCCTCATTATGGGTGATTTCAACGCGCACCATACAGATTGGTTCTCTGCACTTGGGGATGACGCAAGAGGAAACTGCCTATCTGAGGAAATTAATGACTCAGCTTTAGCGTCCTAAATGAGATTACCACACCAGAGTAGCGGCGAACTGCTCCAGCTCGCAGATATCACTCTTGCTAGTCCTGGTTTGCTCCTGAGCACGAGCTGGCATGTGAGTACGGCACTAAGCTCAGACCACCTTCCAATTGTTGTCACGATTAGGAAAGAGCCTGAATTCCTTACAACGGAGCGCAAAACATTTACCACTTCGGGAAGGCAAACTGGACCGCGTACTTGCAGTTCACAGAAGCGCAATTTGCAGCACTTGATCCTCCAGCAATGTTCATGTTGGCGAACGCAATTTTAGGGGAATTGTCACATCTGCCCTCAGACGCTTTTGTCCCGGCTGGCCGCATCCCAGCAGCCAGCCAGGCTTTTCCACTGCTGCTGCCACCCTTGCTGCGGAAAGAGACGTGATACGGGCGCAAGATCCCGCCGACCCTCGCATCCCGATTCTTAACAGGGACATTGATCGAAAGGTGCGTGAACATCGCAGGAGCAAATGGCTTGGACCACTTGGAGTCGTGTCCCAAAGGCTCTAGGAAGCTCTGGACCACCATTAAGGCCCTCAACACTGGAGGCAGAGTAAAAGATAATGCTGCCATCATCTTTAATGGTCACCCCACGCAGGACGCCAAGCAATTGTGCCAAAAAGTTTGTCAGACATTTGTTGTGCATCCTCCCAGGCCACACCGTGATAGGAGAAGGCTAACTAGGAGCCTCAAAAAGCTACCACCAGGATCTGACATAATATTCACACCTGAGGACGTCGCGGCTTGTATCAGCAAATGCTAAGTCTTCCAAGGCTATGTGGGCCTGATGGCATTGCAACCATCATGCTCAAGCATCTTGGTGCAAGCTGGTATAAGCTACCTCACGCACATTCTGAACCTGTGTATGGCTACTCTCAACCTTCCCTAACCTCTGCTAATTGGCAAGGTCGTACCAGTACCAGTGCCTTAAGCCAGCAAACCCAGCGACCAAGGCACATCTTTCAGGCCCATCACTCTGCTGTCACCCTCTGCGAAGATCCTCGAGGCGCTGATTCTCCCCACCCTCAAAAACCATCTCCACTTAGCGGAGCATCAGCACGGCTTCAGAGTGGGGTATAGCACTACCACTGCGCTCCACACCATCACCTCCACCATAGCGGAACAGCATTCGCCCTCACCATCGCACCATTGCGGTCGCCTTGATCTACAAAAAGCGTTCGACACCGTGGATCACGTCATTCTCCTCCAAGATTTGGCCGCTTCCACCCCTGCCAAATAGCTGAAAAGATGGCTGTACATATACCTCACGTGCAGAAGGTCGCATGTTACCTTCAGAGACAGCTCCAGCAACCCGCGTAGATCAAACAAGGAGTCCACCAAGGAGGCGTCATTTCTCGCTCCTGTTCAACTACTACGTGATGGGGTATGCCACTTCCACCTTCGCCCGAGCAACTTCGACTCCTTCCTGACATGGATCCACCACCTGTGCTCAGTCTCGTCTCTTATG
>JAWUZV010000043.1:0-95477 GCA_034638295.1 Phortica okadai | reverse complement strand
TAGAAAAAAACTAATCGGTGGTCAACACGTTTCCGTCCTACTGCCGATTCTCTTAGCAAATTACTTTTCTATAATTCTAGTATTTAATGGGAAAAAAATCAAACGAATTTTTTTGTCCATGTAAATAACTATTAATTCTGAATAAAGTGCCACCCATTTATGCAATTAAAAAAAATGTAAATGTCTCTTATTAGATAAGGCATATTTTCGTCTGATAAGGTATTTCTTCTTCAATGATTTCGAGGATATTTTAGTTTTGATCAAAAAAAATTTTATTTCTTATAATTTTTCGTAAAATATGTTAATGCCATCTGAAAGAGGAACAGATAAGCTTTCCATCGAGCTCTTTGTCGAAGAAGTCGGTCGAAGGATGCAAGAGTTATTAGCAGAAAACTAATCGTTGGTCAATACGATTCCGTCCCTACTGCCGATTCTTTTCGCAAATTACTTTTCTATAATTCTTGTATTTAATGGGGAAAAATATTAAACGAATTTTTTTGTCCATGTAAGAAACTATTAATTCTGAATAAAGTGCCAATCAATTTATGCAATTAAAAAAAATTCAAATGTCTCTTATTAGATAAGGCATATTTTCGTCTGATAAGGTACTTATTTTTTCAATGATTTCGAGGATACTTTAGTTTTGATCAAAAAACATTTATGCAATTAAAAAAATTAAAATGTCTCTTATTAGATAAGGCATTATTTTCGTCTGATAATGTAATTCTTTTTTCAATGATTTTCGAAGATATTTTAGTTTTGATCAAAAAAAAATTTATTTTCTTTTGACTTTTCGTAAAATATGTTAATGCCATCTGAAAGAGGAACAGATGAGCTTTCCATTGAGCTCTTAGTCGAAGAAGTTAGTCGAAGGATGCAAGAATTATTAGCAAAAAAAACTAATCGGTGGTCAACACGTTTCCGTCCCTACTGCCGATTCTTTTCGCAAAGTAACTCTTCTATAATTCTAGTATTTAATGGGAAAAAAATTAAACGAATTTTTTTGTCCATGTATAAGGTATTTCTTCTTCAATGATTTCGAGGATATTTTAGTTTTGATCAAAAAAATTTTATTTCTTATGACTTTTCGTAAAATATGTTAATGCCATCTGAAAGAGGAACATATAAGCTTTCCATCGAGCTGTTTGTCGAAGAAGAGTTATTAGCAGAAAACTAATCGTTGGTCAATACGATTCCGTCCTACTGCCGATTCTTTTCGCAAATTACTTTTCTATAATTCTTGTATTTAATGGGAAAAATATTAAACGAATTTTTTGTCCATGTAAGAAACTATTAATTCTGAATAAAGTGCCAATCATTTATGCAATTAAAAAAAATTCAAATGTCTCTTATTAGATAAGGCATATTTTTCGTCTGATAAGGTACTTATTTTTTCAATGATTTCGAGGATACTTTAGTTTTGATCAAAAAAACATTTATGCAATTAAAAAAATTTTAAATGTCTCTTATTAGATAAGGCAAACTTTCGTCTTATAAGGTACTTCTTCTTCAATGATTTCGAGGATATTTTAGTTTGACCAAAAAAAAAATTTATTTTCTTATGGCTTTTCGTAAAATATGTTAATGGCATCTGAAAGAGGAACAGATAAGCTTTCCATCGAGCTCTTTGTCGAAGAAGTCGGTCGAAGGATGCAAGAGTTATTAGAAAAAACTAATCGGTGGTCAACACGTTTCCGTCCTACTGCCGATTCTCTTCGCAAAGTACTTTTCTATAATTCTAGTATTTAATGGGAAAAAAATTAAACGAATTTTTGGTCCATGTAAAAAAACTATTAGTTCTGAATAAAATGCCGCCCATTTATGCAATTAAAAAAATTAAAATGTCTCTTATTAGATAAGGCATATTTTCGTCTGATAATGTAATTCTTTTTCAATGATTTCGAAGATATTTTAGTTTTTGATCAAAAAAAAATTTTATTTTCTTTTGACTTTTCGTAAAATATGTTAATGCCATCTGAAAGAGGAACAGATGAGCTTTCCATTGAGCTCTTAGTCGAAGAAGTTAGTCGAAGGATGCAAGAATTATTAGCAAAAAAACTAATCGGTGGTCAACACGTTTCCGTCCTACTTGCCGATTCTTTTCGCAAAGTACTCTTCTATAATTCTAGTATTTAATGGGAAAAAAATTAAACGAATTTTTTTGTCCATGTATAAGGTATTTCCTTCTTCAATGATTTCGAGGATATTTTAGTTTTGATCAAAAAAAATTTTATTTCTTAATGACTTTTCGTAAAATATGTTAATGCCATCTGAAAGAGGAACATATAAGCTTTCCATCGAGCTGTTTGTCGAAGAAGTCCGTCGAAGGATGCAAGAGTTATTAGCAGAAAAACTAATCGTTGGTCAATACGATTCCGTCCCTACTGCCGATTCTTTTCGCAAATTACTTTTCTATAATTCTTGTATTTAATGGGAAAATATTTAAACGAATTTTTTGTCCATGTAAGAAACTATTAATTCTGAATAAAGTGCCAATCATTTATGCAATTAAAAAAAATTTCAAATGTCTCTTATTAGATAAGGCATATTTTCGTCTGATAAGGTACTTATTTTTCAATGATTTCGAGGATACTTTAGTTTTGATCAAAAAAACATTTATGCAATTAAAAAAATTTAAATGTCTCTTATTAGATAAGGGCAAACTTTCGTCTTATAAGGTACTTCTTCTTCAATGATTTCGAGGATATTTTAGTTTGACCAAAAAAAAAATTTATTTCTTATGGCTTTTCGTAAAATATGTTAATGGCATCTGAAAGAGGAACAGATAAGCTTTCCATCGAGCTCTTTGTCGAAGAAGTCGGTCGAAGGATGCAAGAGTTATTAGAAAAAAACTAATCGGTGGTCAACACGTTTCCGTCCTACTGCCGATTCTCTTCGCAAAGTACTTTTCTATAATTCTAGTATTTATTGGGAAAAAAATTAAACGAATTTTTTGTCCATGTAAAAAAACTATTAATTCTGAATAAAGTGCCACCCATTTATGCAATTAAAAAAAATGTAAATGTCTCTTATTAGATAAGGCATATTTTCGTCTGATAAGGTATTTCTTCTTCAATGATTTCGAGGATATTTTAGTTTTGATCAAAAAAATTTTTATTTCTTATAATTTTTCGTAAAATATGTTAATGCCATCTGAAAGAGGAACAGATAAGCTTTCCATTGAGCTCTTTGTCGAAGAAGTCGGTCGAAGGATGCAAGAGTTATTAGCAAAAAAACTAATCGGTGGTCAACACGTTTCTAAAACTATTAATTCTGAATAAAGTGCCACCCATTTATGCAATTAAAAAAATTAAAATGTCTCTTATTAGATAAGGCATATTTTCGTATGATAATGTAATTCTTTTTTCAATGATTTCGAAGATATTTTTAGTTTTGATCAAAAAAAAATTTATTTCTTTTTGACTTTTCGTAAAATATGTTAATGCCATCTGAAAGAGGAACAGATGAGCTTTCCATTGAGCTCTTAGTCGAAGAAGTTAGTCGAAGGATGCAAGAATTATTAGCAAAAAAACTAATCGGTGGTCAACACGTTTCCGTCCTACTGCCGATTCTTTTCACAAAGTACTCTTCTATAATTCTAGTATTTAATGGGAAAAAAATTAAACGAATTTTTTTGTCCATATATAAGGTATTTCTTCTTCAATGATTTCGAGGATATTTTAGTTTTGATCAAAAAAAATTTTATTTCTTATGACTTTTCGTAAAATATGTTAATGCCATCTGAAAGAGGAACAGATAAGCTTTCCATCGAGCTCTTTTTTCGAAGAAGTCGGTCGAAGGATGCATGAGCTATTAGCAAAAAACTAATCGGTGGTCAACACGTTTCCGTCCTACTGCCGATTCTCTTCGCAAAGTACTTTTCTATAATTCTAGTATTTAATGGGAAAAAATCAAACGAATTTTTTTGTCCATATAAAAAACTATTAATTCTGAATAAAGTGCCACCCATTTATGCAATTAAAAAAAATTAAAATGTCACTTATTAGATAAGGCATATTTTCGTAATGATAATGTAATTCTTTTTCAATGATTTCGAGGATATTTAAGTTTTGATCAAAAAAAATTTTATTTCTTATAACTTTTCGTAAAATATGTTAATGCCATCTGAAAGAGGAACAGATAAGCTTTCCATCGAGCTCTTTTTCGAAGAAGTCGGTCGAAGGATGCATGAGCTATTAGCAAAAAAACTAATCGGTGGTCAACACGATTCCGTCCTACTGCCGATTCTTTTCGCAAATTACTTTTCTATAATTCTAGTATTTAATGGGAAAAAAAATCAAACGAATTTTTTTGTCCATGTAAAAAAACTATTAATTCTGAATAAAGTGCCACCCATTTATGCAATTAAAAAAAATGTAAATGTCTCTTATTAGATAAGGCATATTTTCGTCTGATAAGGTATTTTCTTCTTCAATGATTTCGAGGATATTTTAGTTTTGATCAAAAAAAATTTTATTTCTTATAATTTTTCGTAAAATATGTTAATGCCATCTGAAAGAGGAACAGATAAGCTTTCCATCGAGCTCTTTGTTGAAGAAGTCGGTCGAAGGATGCAAGAGTTATTAGCAAAAAAACTAATCGGTGGTCAACACGTTTCCGTCCTACTGCCGATTCTCTTCGCAAAGTACTTTTCTATAATTCTAGTATTTAATGGGAAAAAAATTAAACGAATTTTTTAGTCCATGTAAAAAAACTATTAGTTCTGAATAAAATGCCGCCCATTTATGCAATTAAAAAAAATTAAAATGTCTCTTATTAGATAAGGCATATTTTCGTCTGATAAGGTATTTCTTCTTCAATTATTTCGAGGATATTTTAGTTTTGATCAAAAAAAAAATTTATTTCTTTTGACTTTTCGTAAAATATGTTAATGCCATCTGAAAGAGGAACAGATGAGCTTTCCATTGAGCTCTTAGTCGAAGAAGTTAGTCGAAGGATGCAAGAGTTATTAGCAAAAAAACTAATCGGTGGTCAACACGTTTTCCGTCCTACTGCCGATTCTTTTCGCAAAGTACTCTTCTATAATTCTAGTATTTAATGGGAAAAAAATTAAACGAATTTTTTTGTCCATGTATAAGGTATTTCTTCTTCAATGATTTCGAGGATATTTTAGTTTTTGATCAAAAAAAATTTTATTTCTTATGACTTTTCGTAAAATATGTTAATGCCATCTGAAAGAGGAACATATAAGCTTTCCATCGAGCTCTTTGTCGAAGAAGTCGGTCGAAGGATGCAAGAGTTATTAGCAGAAAACTAATCGTTGGTCAATACGATTCCGTCCTACTGCCGATTCTTTTCGCAAATTACTTTTCTATAATTCTTGTATTTAATGGGAAAATATATTAAACGAATTTTTTTGTCCATGTAAGAAACTATTAATTTTGAATAAAGTGCCAATCATTTATGCAATTAAAAAAAATTCAAATGTCCTCTTATTAGATAAGGCAAACTTTCGTCTTATAAGGTACTTCTTGTTCAATGATTTCGAGGATATTTTAGTTCGTAAAATATGTTAATGGCATCTGAAAGAGGAACAGATAAGCTTTCCAACGAACTCTTTGGCGAAGAAGTCGGTCGAAGGATGCAAGGGTTTTAAAAAAAAAAAACTAATCGGTGGTCAACACGTTTCCGTCCTACTGCCGATTCTTTTCGCAAAGTACTCTTCTATAATTCTAGTATTTAATGGGAAAAAAATTTAAACGAATTTTTTTGTCCATGTATAAGGTATTTTCTTCTTCAATGATTTCGAGGATATTTTAGTTTTGATCAAAAAAAATTTTATTTCTTATGACTTTTCGTAAAAATATGTTAATGCCATCTGAAAGAGGAACATATAAGCTTTCCATCGAGCTCTTTGTCGAAGAAGTCGGTCGAAGGATGCAAGAGTTATTAGCAGAAAACTAATCGTTGGTCAATTACGATTCCGTCCTACTGCCGATTCTTTTCGCAAATTACTTTTCTATAATTCTTGTATTTAATGGGAAAATATTAAACGAATTTTTTTGTCCATGTAAGAAACTATTAATTTTGAATAAAAGTGCCAATCATTTATGCAATTAAAAAAAATTCAAATGTCTCTTATTAGATAAGGCAAACTTTTCGTCTTATAAGGTACTTCTTGTTCAATGATTTCGAGGATATTTTTAGTTCGTAAAAATATGTTAATGGCATCTGAAAGAGGAAACAGATAAGCTTTTCCAACGAACTCTTTGGCGAAGAAGTCGGTCGAAGGATGCAAGGGTTTAAAAAAAAAAAAACTAATCGGTGGTCAACACGTTTCCGTCCTACTGCCGATTCTCTTCGCAAAGTACTTTTCTATAATTCTAGTATTTATTGGGAAAAAAATTTAACGAATTTTTTTGTCCATGTATAAGGTATTTTCTTCTTCAATGATTTCGAGGATATTTTAGTTTTTGATCAAAAAAAATTTTATTTCTTATAACTTTTCGTAAAATATGTTAATGCCATCTGAAAGAGGAAACAGATAAGCTTTCCATCGAGCTCTTTTTCGAAGAAGTCGGTCGAAGGATGCATGAGTTATTAGCAAAAAACTAATCGGTGGTCAACACGTTTCCGTCCTACTGCCGATTCTTTTCGCAAAGTAACTTTTCTATAATTCTAGTATTTAATGGGAAAAAAATTAAACGAATTTTTTAGTCCATGTAAAAAACTATTAATTTTGAATAAAGTGCCAATCATTTTATGCAATTAAAAAAAATTCAAATGTCTCTTATTAGATAAGGCAAAACTTTCGTCTTATAAGGTACTTCTTCTTCAATGATTTCGAGGATATTTTAGTTCGTAAAATATGTTAATGGCATCTGAAAGAGGAACAGATAAGCTTTTCCAACGAACTCTTTGGCGAAGAAGTCGGTCGAAGGATGCAAGGGTTTTAAAAAAAAAAACTAATCGGTGGTCAACACGTTTCCGTCCTACTGCCGATTCTCTTCGCAAAGTACTTTTCTATAATTCTAGTATTTATTGGGAAAAAAATTTAACGAATTTTTTTGTCCATGTAAAAAACTATTAGTTCTGAATAAAAATGCCGCCAATTTATGCAATTAAAAAAAATTAAAAATGTCTCTTATTAGATAAGGCATATTTTCGTCTGATAAGGTATTTCTTCTTCAATTATTTCGAGGATATTTTAGTTTTGATCAAAAAAAAATTTATTTCTTTTGACTTTTCGTAAAATATGTTAATGCCATCTGAAAGAGGAACAGATGAGCTTTCCATTGAGCTCTTAGTCGAAGAAGTTAGTCGAAGGATGCAAGAAATTATTAGCAAAAAAACTAATCGGTGGTCAACACGTTTCCGTCCTACTGCCGATTCTTTTCGCAAAAGTACTCTTCTATAATTCTAGTATTTAATGGGAAAAAAATTAAACGAATTTTTTTGTCCATGTATAAGGTATTTCTTCTTCAATGATTTCGAGGATACTTTAGTTTTGATCAAAAAAATTTTATTTCTTATGACTTTTCGTAAAATATGTTAATGCCATCTGAAAGAGGAACATATAAGCTTTCCATCGAGCTCTTTGTCGAAGAAGTCGGTCGAAGGATGCAAGAGTTATTAGCAGAAAAACTAATCGTTGGTCAATACGATTCCGTCCTACTGCCGATTCTTTTCGCAAATTACTTTTCTATAATTCTTGTATTTAATGGGAAAATATTAAACGAATTTTTTGTCCATGTAAGAAACTATTAATTTTGAATAAAGTGCCAATCATTTATGCAATTAAAAAAAATTCAAATGTCTCTTATTAGATAAGGCAAACTTTCGTCTTATAAGGTACTTCTTGTTCAATGATTTCGAGGATATTTTAGTTCGTAAAATATGTTAATGGCATCTGAAAGAGGAAACAGATAAGCTTTCCAACGAACTCTTTGGCGAAGAAGTCGGTCGAAGGATGCAAGGGTTTTAAAAAAAAAAAACTAATCGGTGGTCAACACGTTTCCGTCCTACTGCCGATTCTCTTCGCAAAGTACTTTTCTATAATTCTAGTATTTATTGGGAAAAAATTTAACGAATTTTTTGTCCATGTATAAGGTATTTTCTTCTTCAATGATTTCGAGGATATTTTAGTTTTGATCAAAAAAAATTTTATTTCTTATAACTTTTCGTAAAATATGTTAATGCCATCTGAAAGAGGAACAGATAAGCTTTCCATCGAGCTCTTTTTCGAAGAAGTCGGTCGAAGGATGCATGAGTTATTAGCAAAAAACTAATCGGTGGTCAACACGTTTCCGTCCTACTGCCGATTCTTTTCGCAAAGTACTTTTCTATAATTCTAGTATTTAATGGGAAAAAATTAAACGAATTTTTAGTCCATGTAAAAAACTATTAATTTTGAATAAAGTGCCAATCATTTATGCAATTAAAAAAATTCAAATGTCTCTTATTAGATAAGGCAAACTTTCGTCTTATAAGGTACTTCTTCTTCAATGATTTCGAGGATATTTTAGTTCGTAAAATATGTTAATGGCATCTGAAAGAGGAACAGATAAGCTTTCCAACGAACTCTTTGGCGAAGAAGTCGGTCGAAGGATGCAAGGGTTTAAAAAAAAAACTAATCGGTGGTCAACACGTTTCCGTCCTACTGCCGATTCTCTTCGCAAAGTACTTTTCTATAATTCTAGTATTTATTGGGAAAAAATTTAACGAATTTTTTGTCCATGTAAAAAACTATTAGTTCTGAATAAAATGCCGCCAATTTATGCAATTAAAAAAATTAAAATGTCTCTTATTAGATAAGGCATATTTTCGTCTGATAAGGTATTTCTTCTTCAATTATTTCGAGGATATTTTAGTTTTGATCAAAAAAAATTTATTTCTTTTGACTTTTCGTAAAATATGTTAATGCCATCTGAAAGAGGAACAGATGAGCTTTCCATTGAGCTCTTAGTCGAAGAAGTTAGTCGAAGGATGCAAGAATTATTAGCAAAAAACTAATCGGTGGTCAACACGTTTCCGTCCTACTGCCGATTCTTTTCGCAAAGTACTCTTCTATAATTCTAGTATTTAATGGGAAAAAATTAAACGAATTTTTTGTCCATGTATAAGGTATTTCTTCTTCAATGATTTCGAGGATATTTTAGTTTTGATCAAAAAAATTTTATTTCTTATGACTTTTCGTAAAATATGTTAATGCCATCTGAAAGAGGAACATATAAGCTTTCCATCGAGCTGTTTGTCGAAGAAGTCCGTCGAAGGATGCAAGAGTTATTAGCAGAAAACTAATCGTTGGTCAATACGATTCCGTCCTACTGCCGATTCTTTTCGCAAATTACTTTTCTATAATTCTTGTATTTAATGGGAAACTATTAAACGAATTTTTTGTCCATGTAAGAAACTATTAATTCTGAATAAAGTGCCAATCATTTATGCAATTAAAAAAATTCAAATGTCTCTTATTAGATAAGGCATATTTTCGTCTGATAAGGTACTTATTTTTCAATGATTTCGAGGATACTTTAGTTTTTGATCAAAAAACATTTATGCAATTAAAAAAATTTAAATGTCTCTTATTAGATAAGGCATATTTTCGTCTGATAAGGTATTTCTTCTTCAATTATTTCGAGGATATTTTAGTTTTGATCAAAAAAAATTTATTTCTTTTGACTTTTCGTAAAATATGTTAATGCCATCTGAAAGAGGAACAGATGAGCTTTCCATTGAGCTCTTAGTCGAAGAAGTTAGTCGAAGGATGCAAGAATTATTAGCAAAAAACTAATCGGTGGTCAACACGTTTCCGTCCTACTGCCGATTCTTTTCGCAAAGTACTCTTCTATAATTCTAGTATTTAATGGGAAAAAATTAAACGAATTTTTTGTCCATGTATAAGGTATTTCTTCTTCAATGATTTCGAGGATATTTTAGTTTTGATCAAAAAAATTTTATTTCTTATGACTTTTCGTAAAATATGTTAATGCCATCTGAAAGAGGAACATATAAGCTTTCCATCGAGCTCTTTGTCGAAGAAGTCGGTCGAAGGATGCAAGAGTTATTAGCAGAAAACTAATCGTTGGTCAATACGATTCCGTCCTACTGCCGATTCTTTTCGCAAATTACTTTTCTATAATTCTTGTATTTAATGGGAAAATATTAAACGAATTTTTTGTCCATGTAAGAAACTATTAATTTTGAATAAAGTGCCAATCATTTATGCAATTAAAAAAATTCAAATGTCTCTTATTAGATAAGGCAAACTTTCGTCTTATAAGGTACTTCTTGTTCAATGATTTCGAGGATATTTTAGTTCGTAAAATATGTTAATGGCATCTGAAAGAGGAACAGATAAGCTTTCCAACGAACTCTTTGGCGAAGAAGTCGGTCGAAGGATGCAAGGGTTTAAAAAAAAAAACTAATCGGTGGTCAACACGTTTCCGTCCTACTGCCGATTCTCTTCGCAAAGTACTTTTCTATAATTCTAGTATTTATTGGGAAAAAATTTAACGAATTTTTTGTCCATGTATAAGGTATTTCTTCTTCAATGATTTCGAGGATATTTTAGTTTTGATCAAAAAAATTTTATTTCTTATGACTTTTCGTAAAATATGTTAATGCCATCTGAAAGAGGAACATATAAGCTTTCCATCGAGCTCTTTGTCGAAGAAGTCGGTCGAAGGATGCAAGAGTTATTAGCAGAAAACTAATCGTTGGTCAATACGATTCCGTCCTACTGCCGATTCTTTTCGCAAATTACTTTTCTATAATTCTTGTATTTAATGGGAAAATATTAAACGAATTTTTTTGTCCATGTAAGAAACTATTAATTTTGAATAAAGTGCCAATCATTTATGCAATTAAAAAAATTCAAATGTCTCTTATTAGATAAGGCAAACTTTCGTCTTATAAGGTACTTCTTGTTCAATGATTTCGAGGATATTTTAGTTCGTAAAATATGTTAATGGCATCTGAAAGAGGAACAGATAAGCTTTCCAACGAACTCTTTGGCGAAGAAGTCGGTCGAAGGATGCAAGGGTTTAAAAAAAAAACTAATCGGTGGTCAACACGTTTCCGTCCTACTTCCGATTCTCTTCGCAAAGTACTTTTCTATAATTCTAGTATTTATTGGGAAAAAATTTAACGAATTTTTTGTCCATGTAAAAAACTATTAGTTCTGAATAAAATGCCGCCAATTTATGCAATTAAAAAAATTAAAATGTCTCTTATTAGATAAGGCATATTTTCGTCTGATAAGGTATTTCTTCTTCAATTATTTCGAGGATATTTTAGTTTTGATCAAAAAAAATTTATTTCTTTTGACTTTTCGTAAAATATGTTAATGCCATCTGAAAGAGGAACAGATGAGCTTTCCATTGAGCTCTTAGTCGAAGAAGTTAGTCGAAGGATGCAAGAATTATTAGCAAAAAACTAATCGGTGGTCAACACGTTTCCGTCCTACTGCCGATTCTTTTCGCAAAGTACTCTTCTATAATTCTAGTATTTAATGGGAAAAAATTTAACGAATTTTTTGTCCATGTATAAGGTATTTCTTCTTCAATGATTTCGAGGATATTTTAGTTTTGATCAAAAAAATTTTATTTCTTATGACTTTTCGTAAAATATGTTAATGCCATCTGAAAGAGGAACATATAAGCTTTCCATCGAGCTGTTTGTCGAAGAAGTCCGTCGAAGGATGCAAGAGTTATTAGCAGAAAACTAATCGTTGGTCAATACGATTCCGTCCTACTGCCGATTCTTTTCGCAAATTACTTTTCTATAATTCTTGTATTTAATGGGAAACTATTAAACGAATTTTTTGTCCATGTAAGAAACTATTAATTCTGAATAAAGTGCCAATCATTTATGCAATTAAAAAAATTCAAATGTCTCTTATTAGATAAGGCATATTTTCGTCTGATAAGGTACTTATTTTTCAATGATTTCGAGGATACTTTAGTTTTGATCAAAAAACATTTATGCAATTAAAAAAATTTAAATGTCTCTTATTAGATAAGGCAAACTTTCGTCTTATAAGGTACTTCTTCTTCAATGATTTCGAGGATATTTTAGTTTGACCAAAAAAAAATTTATTTCTTATGGCTTTTCGTAAAATATGTTAATGGCATCTGAAAGAGGAACAGATAAGCTTTCCATCGAGCTCTTTGTCGAAGAAGTCGGTCGAAGGATGCAAGAGTTATTAGAAAAAACTAATCGGTGGTCAACACGTTTCCGTCCTACTGCCGATTCTCTTCGCAAAGTACTTTTCTATAATTCTAGTATTTATTGGGAAAAAATTAAACGAATTTTTTGTCCATGTAAAAAACTATTAATTCTGAATAAAGTGCCACCCATTTATGCAATTAAAAAAATGTAAATGTCTCTTATTAGATAAGGCATATTTTCGTCTGATAAGGTATTTCTTCTTCAATGATTTCGAGGATATTTTAGTTTTGATCAAAAAAATTTTATTTCTTATAATTTTTCGTAAAATATGTTAATGCCATCTGAAAGAGGAACAGATAAGCTTTCCATCGAGCTCTTTGTCGAAGAAGTCGGTCGAAGGATGCAAGAGTTATTAGCAAAAAACTAATCGGTGGTCAACACGTTTCTAAAACTATTAATTCTGAATAAAGTGCCACCCATTTATGCAATTAAAAAAATTAAAATGTCTCTTATTAGATAAGGCATATTTTCGTATGATAATGTAATTCTTTTTCAATGATTTCGAAGATATTTTAGTTTTGATCAAAAAAAATTTATTTCTTTTGACTTTTCGTAAAATATGTTAATGCCATCTGAAAGAGGAACAGATGAGCTTTCCATTGAGCTCTTAGTCGAAGAAGTTAGTCGAAGGATGCAAGAATTATTAGCAAAAAACTAATAATAATTTTTGGCCATGTAAAAAACTATTAATTTTGAATAAAATGCTGCCCATTTATGCAATTAAAAAAATTTAAATGTCTCTTATAAGATAAGGCATATTTTCGTCTGATAAGGTATTTCTTGTTCAATGATTTCGAGGATATTTTAGTTTTGATCAAAAAAATTTTATTTCTTATAATTTTTCGTAAAATATGTTAATGCCATCTGAAAGAGGAACAGATAAGCTTTCCATCGAGCTCTTTTTCGAAGAAGTCGGTCGAAGGATGCATGAGTTATTAGCAAAAAACTAATCGGTGGTCAACACGATTCCGTCCTACTGCCGATTCTTTTCGCAAATTACTTTTCTATAATTCTAGTATTTAATGGGAAAAAATCAAACGAATTTTTTGTCCATGTAAAAAACTATTAATTCTGAATAAAGTGCCACCCATTTATGCAATTAAAAAAATGTAAATGTCTCTTATTAGATAAGGCATATTTTCGTCTGATAAGGTATTTCTTCTTCAATGATTTCGAGGATATTTTAGTTTTGATCAAAAAAATTTTATTTCTTATAATTTTTCGTAAAATATGTTAATGCCATCTGAAAGAGGAACAGATAAGCTTTCCATCGAGCTCTTTGTCGAAGAAGTCGGTCGAAGGATGCAAGAGTTATTAGCAAAAAACTAATCGGTGGTCAACACGTTTCCGTCCTACTGCCGATTCTCTTCGCAAAGTACTTTTCTATAATTCTTGTATTTAATGGGAAAATATTAAACGAATTTTTTGTCCATGTAAGAAACTATTAATTCTGAATAAAGTGCCAATCATTTATGCAATTAAAAAAATTCAAATGTCTCTTATTAGATAAGGCATATTTTCGTCTGATAAGGTACTTATTTTTCAATGATTTCGAGGATACTTTAGTTTTGATCAAAAAACATTTATGCAATTAAATAAATTTAAATGTCTCTTATTAGATAAGGCAAACTTTCGTCTTATAAGGTACTTCTTCTTCAATGATTTCAAGGATATTTTAGTTTGACCAAAAAAAAATTTATTTTTTATGGCTTTTCGTAAAATATGTTAATGGCATCTGAAAGAGGAACAGATAAGCTTTCCAACGAACTCTTTGGCGGAGAAGTCGGTCGAAGGATGCAAGAGTTATTAGCAAAAAACTAATCGGTGGTCAACACGTTTCCGTCCTACTGCCGATTCTCTTCGCAAAGTACTTTTCTATAATTCTAGTATTTATTGGGAAAAAATTAAACGAATTTTTTGTCCATGTATAAGGTATTTCTTCTTCAATGATTTCGAGGATATTTTAGTTTTGATCAAAAAAATTTTATTTCTTACAACTTTTCGTAAAATATATTAATGCCATCTGAAAGAGGAATAGATAAGCTTTCCGTCGAGCTCTTTGTCGAAGAAGTCGGTCGAAGGATGCAAGAGTTATTAGCAAAAAACTAATCGGTGGTCAACACGTTTCCGTCCTACTGCCGATTCTCTTCGCAAAGTACTTTTCTATAATTCTAGTATTTAATGGGAAAAAATTAAACGAATTTTAAGTCCATGTAAAAAACTATTAGTTCTGAATAAAATGCCGCCAATTTATGCAATTAAAAAAATTAAAATGTCTCTTATTAGATAAGGCATATTTTCGTCTGATAAGGTACTTATTTTTCAATGATTTCGAGGATATTTTAGTTTTGATCAAAAAAAATTTATTTCTTATGACTTTTCGTAAAATATGTTAATGCCATCTGAAAGAGGAACAGATAAGCTTTCCATCGAGCTCTTTGTCGAAGAAGTCGGTCGAAGGATGCAAGAGTTATTAGCAAAAAACTAATCGGTTGTCAACACGTTTCCGTCCTACTGCCGATTTTTTTCGCAAAGTACTTTTCTATAATTCTACTGTTTAATGGGAAAAAATTAAACGAATTTTTTGTCCATGTATAAGGTATTTCATCTTCAATGATTTCGAGGATATTTTAGTTTTGATCAAAAAAAATTTATTTCTTTTGACTTTTCGTAAAATATGTTAATGCCATCTGAAAGAGGAACAGATAAGCTTTCCATCGAGCTCTTAGTCGAAGAAGTCGGTCGAAGGATTTAAGAGTTATTAGCAAAAAACTAATCAGTGGTCAACACGATTCCGTCCTACGAATTTTTAGTCCATGTAAAAAACTATTAATTCTGAATAAAGTGCCGCCCATTTATGCAATTAAAAAAATGTAAATGTCTCTTATTAGATAAGGCATATTTTCGTCTGATAAGGTATTTCTTCTTCAATGATTTCGAGGATATTTTAGTTTTGATCAAAAAAATTTTTTTTCTTTTGACTTTTCGTAAAATATGTTAATGCCATCTGAAAGAGGAACAGATGAGCTTTCCATTGAGCTCTTAGTCGAAGAAGTTTGTCGAAGGATGCAAGAATTATTAGCAAAAAACTAACCGGTGGTCAACACGTTTCCGTCCTACTGCCGATTCTTTTTGCAAAGTACTTTTCTATAATTCTACTGTTTAATGGGAAAAAATTAAACGAATTTTTTGTCCATGTATAAGGTATTTCATCTTCAATGATTTCGAGGATATTTTAGTTTTGATCAAAAAAAATTTATTTCTTTTGACTTTTCGTAAAATATGTTAATGCCATCTGAAAGAGGAACAGATAAGCTTTCCATCGAGCTCTTAGTCGAAGAAGTCGGTCGAAGGATTTAAGAGTTATTAGCAAAAAACTAATCAGTGGTCAACACGATTCCGTCCTACGAATTTTTAGTCCATGTAAAAAACTATTAGTTCTGAATAAAATGCCGCCCATTTATGCAATTAAAAAAATTAAAATGTCTCTTATTAGATAAGGCATATTTTCGTCTGATAATGTAATTATTTTTCAATGATTTCGAAGATATTTTAGTTTTGATAAAAAAAAATTTATTTCCTTTGACTTTTCGTAAAATATGTTAATGCCATCTGAAAGAGGAACAGATGAGCTTTCCATTGAGCTCTTAGTCGAAGAAGTTAGTCGAAGGATGCAAGAATTATTAGCAAAAAACTAATCGGTGGTCAACACGTTTCCGTCCTACTGCCGATTCTTTTCGCAAAGTACTTTTCTATAATTCTAGTATTTAATGGGAAAAAATTAAACGAATTTTTTGTCCATGTATAAGGTATTTCTTCTTCAATGATTTCGAGGATATTTTAGTTTTGATCAAAAAAATTTTATTTCTTATGACTTTTCGTAAAATATGTTAATGCCATCTGAAAGAGGAACATATAAGCTTTCCATCGAGCTCTTTGTCGAAGAAGTCGGTCGAAGGATGCAAGAGTTAGTAGCAAAAAACTAATCCGTGGTCTACACGATTCCGTCCTACTGCCGATTCTTTTCGCAAAGTACTTTTCTATAATTCTAGTATTTAATGGGAAAAAAACATTTTTTGTCCATGTAAAAAACTATTAATTCTAAATAAAATGCTGCCCATTTATGCAATTAAAAAAATTTAAATGTCTCTTATTATATGAGGCATATTTTCCTCTGATAAGGTACTTCTTCTTCAATGATTTCGAGGATAATTTAGTTTTGATCAAAACAATTTTATTTCTTACAACTTTTCGTAAAATATGTTAATGCCATCTGAAAGAGGAACATATAAGCTTCCTATCGAGCTCTTAGTCGAAGAAGTCGGTCGAAGGATGTTTTTATCAAAACAATTTTATTTCTTACAACTTTTCGTAAAATATGTTAATGCCATCTGAAAGAGGAACATATAAGCTTCCTATCGAGCTCTTAGTCGAAGAAGTCGGTCAAAGGATGCAAAATCTAATCGGTGGTCAACACGATTCCGTCCTACTGCCGATTCTTTTCGCAAAGTACTTTTCTATAATTCTAGTATTTATTGGGAAGAAATTAAACGAATTTTTTGTCCATATAAAAAACTATTAATTCTGAATAAAATGCCGCCCACTTATGCAATTAAAAAAAATTTTAAATGTCTCTTATTAGATAAGGCATATTTTCGTCTGATAAGGCACTTCTTTTTCAACGATTTCGAGGATACTTTGGTTTTGATCAAAAAACATTTATGCGATTAAAAAAATGTAAATGTCTCTTATTAGATAAGGCATATTTTCATCTGATAAGGTACTTCTTCTTCAATGATTTCGAGGATATTTTAGTTTTGATCAAAAAAAATTTATTTCTTATGACTTTTCGTAAAATATGTTAATGCCATCTGACAGAGGAACTGATAAGCTTTCCATCGAGCTCTTAGTTGAAAAAGTCGGTCGAGGGATGCAAGAGTTATAAGCAAAAAACTAATCGGTGGTCTACACGATTCCGTCCTACTGCCGATTCTTTTCGCAAAGTACTTTTCTATAATTCTAGTATTTAATAGAAAAAAATTAAACGAATTTTTTGTCCATGTGAAAAACTATTAATTCTGAATAAAATGCCACCCATTTATGCAATTAAAAATATTTAAATGTCTCTTATTAGATAAGGCATATTTTCGTTTGATAAGGTACTTCTTCTTCAATGATTTCGAGGATATTTTAGATTTGATAAAAAAAATTTTGTTTCTTATGACTTTTCGTAAAATATGTTAATGCCATCTGAAAGAGGAACAGATAAGCTTTCCATCGAGCTCTTTGTCGAAGAAGTCGGTCGAAGGATGCAAGAGTTATTAGCAAAAAACTAATCGGTTGTCAACACGTTTCCGTCCTACTGCCGATTCTCTTCGCAAAGTACTTTTCTATAATTCTAGTATTTAATGGGAATAAATTAAACGAATTTTTCGTCCATGTAAGAAACTATTAATTCTGAATAAAGTGCCGCCCATTTATGCAATTAAAAAAATGTAAATGTCTCTTATTAGATATGGCATATTTTCGTCTGATAAGGTATTTCTTCTTCAATGATTTCGAGGATATTTTAGTTTTGATCAAAAAAATTTTATTTCTTTTGACTTTTCGTAAAATATGTTAATGCCATCTGAAAGAGGAACAGATGAGCTTTCCATTGAGCTCTTAGTCGAAGAAGTTTGTCGAAGGATGCAAGAATTATTAGCAAAAAACTAATCGGTGGTCAACACGTTTCCGTCCTACTGCCGATTCTTTTCGCAAAGTACTTTTCTATAATTCTACTGTTTAATGGGAAAAAATTAAACGAATTTTTCGTCCATGTATAAGGTATTTCTTCTTCAATGATTTCGAGGATATTTTAGTTTTGATCAAAAAAATTTTATTTCTTTTAACTTTTCGTAAAATATGTTAATGCCATCTGAAAGAGGAACAGATGAGCTTTCCATTGAGCTCTTAGTCGAAGAAGTTTGTCGAAGGATGCAACAATTATTAGCAAAAAACTAATCGGTGGTCAACACGTTTCCGTCCTACTGCCGATTCTTTTCGCAAAGTACTTTTCTATAATTCTACTGTTTAATGGGAAAAAATTAAACGAATTTTTCGTCCATGTATAAGGTATTTCTTCTTCAATGATTTCGAGGATATTTTAGTTTTGATCAAAAAAAATTTATTTCTTTTGAGTTTTCGTAAAATATGTTAATGCCATCTGAAAGAGGAACAGATAAGCTTTCCATCGAGCTCTTAGTCGAAGAAGTCGGTCGAAGGATTTAAGAGTTATTAGCAAAAAACTAATCAGTGGTCAACACGATTCCGTCCTACGAATTTTTAGTCCATGTAAGAAACTATTAGTTCTGAATAAAATGCCGCCCATTTATGCAATTAAAAAAATTAAAATGACTCTTATTAGATAAGGCATATTTTCGTCTGATAATGTAATTCTTTTTCAATGATATCGAAGATATTTTAGTTTTGATCAAAAAAAATTTATTTCTTTTGACTTTTCGTAAAATATGTTAATGCCATCTGAAAGAGGAACAGATGAGCTTTCCATTGAGCTCTTAGTCGAAGAAGTTAGTCGAAGGATGCAAGAATTATTAGCAAAAAACTAATCGGTGGTCAACACGTTTCCGTCCTACTGCCGATTCTTTTCGCAAAGTACTTTTCTATAATTCTAGTATTTAATGGGAAAAAATTAAACGAATTTTTTGTCCATGTATAAGGTATTTCTTCTTCAATGATTTCGAGGATATTTTAGTTTTGATCAAAAAAATTTTATTTCTTATGACTTTTCGTAAAATATGTTAATGCCATCTGAAAGAGGAACATATAAGCTTTCCATCGAGCTCTTTGTCGAAGAAGTCGGTCGAAGGATGCAAGAGTTATTAGCAGAAAACTAATCGGTGGTCAATACGATTCCGTCCTACTGCCGATTCTTTTCGCAAATTACTTTTCTATAATTCTTGTATTTATTGGGAAGAAATTAAACGAATTTTTTGTCCATATAAAAAACTATTAATTCTGAATAAAATGCCGCCCACTTATGCAATTAAAAAAAATTTTAAATGTCTCTTATTAGATAAGGCATATTTTCGTCTGATAAGGCACTTCTTTATCAATGATTTCGAGGATATTTTAGTTTTGATCAAAAAAATTTTATTTCTTACGACTTTTCGTAAAATATGTTAATGCTATCTGAAAGAGGAACAGATAAGCTTTCCATCGAGCTCTTAGTCGGAGAAGTTGGTCGAAGGATGCAAGAGTTAGTGGCAAAAAACTAATCCGTGGTCTACACGATTCCGTCCTACTGCCGATTCTTTTCGCAAAGTACTTTTCTATAATTCTAGTATTTAATGGGAAAAAAACATTTTTTGTCCATGTAAAAAACTATTAATTCTAAATAAAATGCTGCCCATTTATGCAATTAAAAAAATTTAAATGTCTCTTATTATATGAGGCATATTTTCGTCTGATAAGGTACTTCTTCTTCAATGATTTCGAGGATAATTTAGTTTTGATCAAAACAACTTTATTTCTTACAACTTTTCGTAAAATATGTTAATGCCATCTGAAAGAGGAACATATAAGCTTCCTATCGAGCTCTTAGTCGAAGAAGTCGGTCGAAGGATGTTTTGATCAAAACAATTTTATTTCTTACAACTTTTCGTAAAATATGTTAATGCCATCTGAAAGAGGAACATATAAGCTTCCTATCGAGCTCTTAGTCGAAGAAGTCGGTCAAAGGATGCAAAATCTAATCGGTGGTCAACACGATTCCGTCCTACTGCCGATTCTTTTCGCAAAGTACTTTTCTATAATTCTAGTATTTATTGGGAAGAAATTAAACGAATTTTTTGTCCATGTAAGAAACTATTAACTCTGAATAAAATGCCACCCATTTATGCAATTAAAAAAATTTTAATGTATGTTATTAGATAATGCATATTTTCGTCTGGTAAGGTACTTCTTTTTCAATGATTTCGAGGATATTTTAGTGTTGATCAAAAAAATTTTATTTCTGATGGCTTTTCGTAAAATATGTTAATGCCATCTAAAAGAGGAACAGATAAGCTTTCCATCGAGCTCTTTGTCGAAGAAGTCGGTCGAAAGATGCAACACGATTCCGTCCTACTGCCGATTCTTTTCGCAAAGTACTTTTCTATAATTCTAGTATTTAATGGGAAGAAATTAAACGAATTTTTTGTCCATATAAAAAACTATTAATTCTGAATAAAATGCTGCCCACTTATGCAATTAAAAAAATTTTAAATGTCTCTTATTAGATAAGGCATATTTTCGTCTGATAAGGTACTTCTTTATCAATGATTTCGAGGATATTTTAGTTTTGATCAAAAAAATTTGGTTTCTTACGACTTTTCGTAAAATATGTTAATGCCATCTGAAAGAGGAACAGATAAGCTTTCTTTCGAGCTCTTAGTCGGAGAAGTTGGTCGAAGGATGCAAGAGTTATTAACAACATTAACAAAAAACTAATCGGTGGTCAACACGATTCCGTGCTACTGCCGATTCTTTTCGCAAAGTACTTTTCTATAATTCTAGTATTTAATGGGAAAAAATTAAACGAATTTTTTGTCCATGTAAGAAACTATTAACTCTGAATAAAATGCCACCCATTTATGCAACTAAAAAAATTTTAATGTATGTTATTAGATAAGGCATATTTTCGTCTGGTAAGGTACTTCTTTTTCAATGATTTCGAGGATATTTTAGTGTTGATCAAAAAATTTTATTTCTGATGGCTTTTCGTAAAAAATGTTAATGCCATCTGAAAGAGGAACAGATAAGCTTTCCAGCGAGCTCTTTGTCGAAGAAGTCGGTCGAAGGATGCAAGAGTTATTAGCAAAAAACTAATCGGTGGTCAACACGATTCCGTCCTACTGCCAATTCTTTTCGCAAAGTACTTTTCTATAATTCTAGTATTTAATGGGAAAAAATTAAACGAATTTTTTGTCCATGTAAGAAACTATTAATTCTGAATAAAATGCCACCCATTTATGCCATTAAAAAAAATTTTAATGTCTGTTATTAGATAAGGCATATTTTCGTCTGCTAAGGTACTTCTTTTTCAACGATTTCGAGGATACTTTGGTTTTGATCAAAAAACATTTATGCAATTAAAAATATTTAAATGTCTCTTATTAGATAAGGCATATTTTCGTCTGATAAGGTACTTCTTCTTCAATGATTTCGAGGATATTGTAGATTTGATAAAAAAAATTTTATTTCTTATGACTTTTCGTAAAATATGTTAATGCCATCTGAAAGAGGAACAGATAAGCTTTCCATCGAGCTCTTTGTCGAAGAAGTCGGTCGAAGGATGCAAGAGTTATTAGCAAAAAACTAATCGGTTGTCAACACGTTTCCGTCCTACTGCCGATTCTTTTCGCAAAGTACTTTTCTATAACTCTAGTATTTAATGGGAATAAATTAAACGAATTTTTCGTCCATGTAAGAAACTATTAATTCTGAATAAAGTGCCGCCCATTTATGCAATTAAAAAAATGTAAATGTCTCTTATTAGATAAGGCATATTTTCGTCTGATAAGGTATTTCTTCTTCAATGATTTCGAGGATATTTTAGTTTTGATCAAAAAAATTTTAATTCTTTTGACTTTTCGTAAAATATGTTAATGCCATCTGAAAGAGGAACAGATGAGCTTTCCATTGAGCTCTTAGTCGAAGAAGTTTGTCGAAGGATGCAAGAATTATTAGCAAAAAACTAATCGGTGGTCAACACGTTTCCGTCCTACTGCCGATTCTTTTCGCAAAGTACTTTTCTATAATTCTACTGTTTAATGGGAAAAAATTAAACGAATTTTTTGTCCATGTATAAGGTATTTCTTCTTCAATGATTTCGAGGATATTTTAGTTTTGATCAAAAAAAATTTATTTCTTTTGACTTTTCGTAAAATATGTTAATGCCATCTGAAAGAGGAACAGATAAGCTTTCCATCGAGCTCTTAGTCGAAGAAGTCGGTCGAAGGATTTAAGAGTTATTAGCAAAAAACTAATCAGTGGTCAACACGATTCCGTCCTACGAATTTTTAGTCCATGTAAAAAACTATTAGTTCTGAATAAAATGCCGCCCATTTATGCAATTAAAAAAATTAAAATGTCTCTTATTAGATAAGGCATATTTTCGTCTGATAATGTAATTCTTTTTCAATGATTTCGAAGATATTTTAGTTTTGATCAAAAAAAATTTATTTCTTTTGACTTTTCGTAAAATATGTTAATGCCATCTCAAAGAGGAACAGATGAGCTTTCCATTGAGCTCTTAGTCGAAGAAGTTAGTCGATGGATGCAAGAATTATTAGCAAAAAACTAATCGGTGGTCAACACGTTTCCGTCCTACTGCCGATTCTTTTCGCAAAGTACTTTTCTATAATTCTAGTATTTAATGGGAAAAAATTAAACGAATTTTTTGTCCATGTATAAGGTATTTCTTCTTCAATGATTTCGAGGATATTTTAGTTTTGATCAAAAAAATTTTATTTCTTATGACTTTTCGTAAAATATGTTAATGCCATCTGAAAGAGGAACATATAAGCTTTCCATCCAACTCTTTGTCGAAGAAGTCGGTCGAAGGATGCAAGAGTTATTAGCAAAAAACTAATCGGTTGTCAACACGTTTCCGTCCTACTGCCGATTCTTTTCGCAAAGTACTTTTCTATAATTCTAGTATTTAATGGGAATAAATTAAACGAATTTTTCGTCCATGTAAGAAACTATTAGTTCTGAATAAAATGCCGCCCACTTATGCAATTAAAAAAAATTTTACATGTCTCTTATTAGATAAGGCATATTTTCGTCTGATAAGGCACTTCTTTATCAATGATTTCGAGGATATTTTAGTTTTGATCAAAAAAATTTTATTTCTTACTACTTTTCGTAAAATATGTTAATGCTATCTGAAAGAGGAACAGATAAGCTTTCCATCGAGCTCTTAGTCGGAGAAGTTGGTCCAAGGATGCAAGAGTTAGTAGCAAAAAACTAATCCGTGGTCTACACGATTCCGTCCTACTGCCGATTCTTTTCGCAAAGTACTTTTCTATAATTCTAGTATTTAATGGGAAAAAAACATTTTTTGTCCATGTAAAAAACTATTAATTCTAAATAAAATGCTGCCCATTTATGCAATTAAAAAAATTTAAATGTCTCTTATTATATGAGGCATATTTTCGTCTTATAAGGTACTTCTTCTTCAATGATTTCGAGGATAATTTAGTTTTGATCAAAACAATTTTATTTCTTAAAACTTTTCGTAAAATATGTTAATGCCATCTGAAAGAGGAACATATAAGCTTCCTATCGAGCTCTTAGTCGAAGTAGTCGGTCGAAGGATGTTTTGATCAAAACAATTTTATTTCTTACAACTTTTCGTAAAATATGTTAATGCCATCTGAAAGAGGAACATATAAGCTTCCTATCGAGCTCTTAGTCGAAGAAGTCGGTCAAAGGATGCAAAATCTAATCGGTGGTCAACACGATTCCGTCCTACTGCCGATTCTTTTCGCAAAGTACTTTTCTATAATTCTAGTATTTATTGGGAAGAAATTAAACGAATTTTTTGTCCATATAAAAAACTATTAATTCTGAATAAAATGCCGCCCACTTATGCAATTAAAAAAAATTTTAAATGTCTCTTATTAGATAAGGCATATTTTCGTCTGATAAGGCACTTCTTTATCAATGATTTCGAGGATATTTTAGTTTTGATCAAAAAAATTTTATTTCTTACGACTTTTCGTAAAATATGTTAATGCTACCTGAAAGAGGAACAGATAAGCTTTCCATCGAGCTCTTAGTCGGAGAAGTTGGTCGAAGGATGCAAGAGTTATTAACAACATTAACAAAAAACTAATCGGTGGTCAACACGATTCCGTGCTACTGCCGATTCTTTTCGCAAAGTACTTTTCTATAATTCTAGTATTTAATGGAAAAAAATTAAACGAATTTTTTGTCCATGTAAGAAACTATTATCTCTGAATAAAATGCCACCCATTTATGCAATTAAAAAAATTTTAATGTATGTTATTAGATAAGGCATATTTTCGTCTGGTAAGGTACTTCTTTTTCAATGATTTCGAGGATATTTTAGTGTTGATCAAAAAAATTTTATTTCTGATGGCTTTTCGTAAAATATGTTAATGCCATCTGAAAGAGGAACAGATAAGCTTTCCATCGAGCTCTTTGTCGAAGAAGTCGGTCGAAAGATGCAACACGATTCCGTCCTACTGCCGATTCTATTCGCAAAGTACTTTTCTATAATTCTAGTATTTAATGGGAAGAAAATAAACGAATTTTTTGTCCATATAAAAAACTATTAATTCTGAATAAAATGCTGCCCACTTATGCAATTAAAAAAAATTTTAAATGTCTCTTATTAGATAAGGCATATTTTCGTCTGATAAGGTACTCCTTTATCAATGATTTCGAGGATATTTTAGTTTTGATCAAAAAAATTTTATTTCTTACGACTTTTCGTAAAATATGTTAATGCCATCTGAAAGAGGAACAGATAAGCTTTCTTTCGAGCTCTTAGTCGAAGAAGTTGGTCGAAGGATGCAAGAGTTATTAACAATATTAACAAAAAACTAATCGGTGGTCAACACGATTCCGTGCTACTGCCGATTCTTTTCGCAAAGCACTTTTCTATAATTCTAGTATTTAATGGGAAAAAATTAAACGAATTTTTTGTCCATGTAAGAAACTATTAACTCTGAATAAAATGCCACCCATTTATGCAACTAAAAAAATTTTAATGTATGTTATTAGATAAGGCATATTTTCGTCTGGTAAGGTACTTCTTTTTCAATGATTTCGAGGATATTTTAGTGTTGATCAAAAAAATTTTATTTCTGATGGCTTTTCGTAAAAAATGTTAATGCCATCTGAAAGAGGAACAGATAAGCTTTCCAGCGAGCTCTTTGTCGAAGAAGTCGGTCGAAGGATGCAAGAGTTATTAGCAAAAAACTAATCGGTGGTCAACACGATTCCGTCCTACTGCCAATTCTTTTCGCAAAGTACTTTTCTATAATTCTAGTATTTAATGGGAAAAAATTAAACGAATTTTTTGTCCATGTAAAAAACTATTAGTTCTGAATAAAATGCCACCCATTTATGCCATTAAAAAAAATTTTAATGTCTGTTATTAGATAAGGCATATTTTCGTCTGCTAAGGTACTTCTTTTTCAACGATTTCGAGGATACTTTGGTTTTGATCAAAAAACATTTATGCGATTAAAAAAATGTAAATGTCTCTTATTAGATAAGGCATATTTTCATCTGATAAGGTACTTCTTCTTCAATGATTTCGAGGATATTTTAGTTTTGATCAAAAAAAATTTATTTCTTATGACTTTTCGTAAAATATGTTAATGCCATCTGACAGAGGAACTGATAAGCTTTCCATCGAGCTCTTAGTTGAAAAAGTCGGTCGAAGGATGCAAGAGTTATTAGCAAAAAACTAATCGGTGGTCTACACGATTCCGTCCTACTGCCGATTCTTTTCGCAAAGTACTTTTCTATAATTCTAGTATTTAATAGAAAAAAATTAAACGAATTTTTTGTCCATGTGAAAAACTATTAATTCTGAATAAAATGCCACGCATTTATGCAATTAAAAATATTTAAATGTCTCTTATTAGATAAGGCATATTTTCGTTTGATAAGGTACTTCTTCTTCAATGATTTCGATGATATTTTAGTTTTGATCAAAAAAATTTTATTTCTTACGACTTTTCGTAAAATATGTTAATGCCATCTGAAAGAGGAACAGATAAGCTTTCCATCGAGCTCTTAGTCGACGAAGTCAGTCGAAGGATGCAAGAGTTATTAGCAAAAAACTAATCGGTGGTCAACACGATTCCGTCCTACTGCCGATTCTTTTCGCAAAGTACTTTTCTATAATTCTGGTATTCAATGGGAAAAAATTAAACGAATTTTTTGTCCATGTAAAAAACTATTAATTCTGAATAAAATGCCACCCATTTTTGCAATTACAAAAATTTAAATGTCTCTTATTAGATAAGGCATATTTTGGTCTGATAAGGTACTTCTTATTCAATGATTTCGAGGATATTTTAGTTTTGATCAAAAAAATTTTATTTCTTACGACTTTTCATAAAATATGTTAATGCTGTCTGAAAGAGGAACAGATTAGCTATCCATCGAGCTCTTAGTCGAAGAAGTCGGTCGAAGGATGCCAGAGTTATTAGCAAAAAACTAATCGGTGTTCAATACGTTTCGGTCCTACTGCCGATTCTTTTCGCAAAATACTTTTCTATAATACTAGTATTTAATGGGAAAAACTTAAACGAATTTTTTGTCAATGTAAAAAAACTATTAACTCTCAATAAAATGCCACCCATTTATGCAATTAAAAAAATTTAAATGTCTCTTATTAGGTAAGGCATATTTTCGTCTGATAAGGTACTTCTTCTTCAATGATTTCGAGGATATTTTAGTTTAGACCAAAAAAATTTTATTTGTTATGTATTTTCGTAAAATATGTTAATGCCATCTGAAAGAAGAACAGATAAGCTTTCCATCGAGCTATTAGTCGAAGAGGTCGATCGAAGGATGCAAGAGTTGTTAGCAAAAAACTAATCGGTGGTCAACACGATTTCGTCCTACTGCCGATTCTTTTCGCAAAGTACTTTTCTATAATTCTAGTATTTAATGGGAAAAAATTAAACGAATTTTTTGTCCATGTAAAAAAATAATAATTCTCAATAAAATGCCACCCATTTATGCAATTAAAAAAAATTTAAATGTCTCTTATTAGATAAGGCATATTTTCGTCTTATAAGGTACTTCTTCTTCAATGATTTCGAGGATATTTTAGTTTTGATCAAAAAAATTTCATTTCTTACGACTTTTCGTAAAATATGTTAATGCCATCTGAAAGAGGAACAGATAAGCTTTCCATCGAGCTCTTAGTCGAAGAAGTCGGTCAAAGGCTGCAAGAGTTATTAGCAAAAAACTAATCGGTGGTCAACACGTTTCGGTCCTACTGCCGATTCTTTTCGCAAAATACTTTTCTATAATTCTTGTATTTAATGGGAAAAAATTAAACGAATATTTTGTCCATCTAAAAAACTAATAATTCTGAATAAAATGCCACCCATTTATGCAATTAAAAAAAATTTAAATGTCTGTTATTAGATAAGGCATATTTTCGTCTTATAAGGTACTTCTTCTTCAATGATTTCGAGGATATTTTAGTTTTGATCAAAAAAATTTCATTTCTTACAACTTTTCGTAAAATATGTTAATGCCATCTGAAAGAGGAACAGATAAGCTTTCCATCGAGCTCTTAGTCGAAGAAGTCGGTCAAAGGATGCAAGAGTTATTAGCAAAAAACTAATCGGTGGTCAACACGTTTCGGTCCTACTGCCGATTCTTTTCGCAAAATACTTTTCTATAATTCTTGTATTTAATGGGAAAAAATTAAACGAATATTTTGTCCATCTAAAAAACTAATAATTCTGAATAAAATGTCACCCATTTATGCAATTAAAAAAAATTTAAATGTCTGTTATTAGATAAGGCTTATTTTCGTCTCATAAGGTACTTCTTCTTCAATGAGTTTTGATCAAAAAAAATTTTATTTCTTACGACTTTTCGTAAAATATGTTAATGCCATCTGAAAGAGGAACAGATAAGCTTTCCATCGAGCTCTTAGTCGAAGAAGTCAGTCGAAGGATGCAAGAGTTATTAGCAAAAAACTAATCGGTGGTCAACACGATTCCGTCCTACTGCCGATTCTTTTCGCAAAGTACTTTTCTATAATTCTGGTATTCAATGGGTATAAATTAAACGAATTTTTTGTCCATGTAAAAAACCATTAATTCTGAATAAAATGCCACCCATTTTTGCAATTACAAAAATTTAAATGTCTCTTATTAGATAAGGCATATTTTGGTCTGATAAGGTACTTCTTATTCAATGATTTCGAGGATATTTTAGTTTTGATCAAAAAAATTTTATTTCTTACGACTTTTCATAAAATATGTTAATGCTGTCTGAAAGAGGAACAGATTAGCTATCCATCGAGCTCTTAGTCGAAGAAGTCGGTCGAAGGATGCAAGAGTTATTAGCAAAAAACTAATCGGTGTTCAATACGTTTCCGTGCTTCTGCCGATTCTTTTCGCAAAGTACTTTTCTATAATACTAGTATTTAATGGGAAAAACTTAAACGAATTTTTTGTCAATGTAAAAAAACTATTAACTCTCAATAAAATGCCACCCATTTATGCAATTAAAAAAATTTAAATGTCTCTTATTAGGTAAGGCATATTTTCGTCTGATAAGGTACTTCTTCTTCAATGATTTCGAGGATATTTTAGTTTAGATCAAAAAAATTTTATTTCTTATGTATTTTCGTAAAATATGTTAATGCCATCTGAAAGAAGAACAGATAAGCTTTCCATCGAGCCTTTAGTCGAAGAAGTCGGACGAAGGATGCATGAGTTATTAGCAAAAAACTAATCGGTGGTCAACACGTTTCCGTCCTACTGCCGATTCTCTCCGCAAAGTACTTTTCTATAATTCTAGTATTTAATGGGAAAAAATTAAACGAATTTTTTGTCCATGTAAAAAACTATTAATTCTGAATAAAATGCCGCCCCTTTTTTGCAATTAAAAAAATTTAAATGTCTCTTATTAGATAAGGCATATTTTCTTCTGATAAGGTACTTCTTCTACAATGATTTCGAGGATATTTTAGTTTTGATCAAAAAAATTTTATTTCTAACGACTTTTCGTAAAATATATTAATGCCATCTGAAAGAGGAACAGATAAGCTTTCCATCGAGCTCTTAGTCGAAGAAGTCGGTCGAAGGATGCAAGAGTTATTAGCAAAAAACTAATCGGTGGTCAACACGATTTCGTCCTACTGCCGATTCTTTTGGCAAAGTACTTTTCTATAATTCTAGTATTTAATGGAAAAATATTCAACGAATTTTTTGTCCATGTAAAAAAGTAATAATTCTCAATAAAATGCCACCCATTTATGCAATTAAAAAAAATTTAAATGTCTCTTATTAGATATTTTAGTTTTGATCAAAAAAATTTATTTCTTATGACTTTTCGTAAAATATGTTAATGCCATCTGACAGAGGAACTGATAAGCTTTCCATCGAGCTCTTAGTTGAAAAAGTCGGTCGAAGGATGCAAGAGTTATTAGCAAAAAACTAATCGGTGGTCTACACGATTCCGTCCTACTGCCGATTCTTTTCGCAAAGTACTTTTCTATAATTCTAGTATTTAATAGAAAAAAATTAAACGAATTTTTTGTCCATGTGAAAAACTATTAATTCTGAATAAAATGCCACGCATTTATGCAATTAAAAATATTTAAATGTCTCTTATTAGATAAGGCATATTTTCGTTTGATAAGGTACTTCTTCTTCAATGATTTCGATGATATTTTAGTTTTGATCAAAAAAATTTTATTTCTTACGACTTTTCGTAAAATATGTTAATGCCATCTGAAAGAGGAACAGATAAGCTTTCCATCGAGCTCTTAGTCGACGAAGTCAGTCGAAGGATGCAAGAGTTATTAGCAAAAAACTAATCGGTGGTCAACACGATTCCGTCCTACTGCCGATTCTTTTCGCAAAGTACTTTTCTATAATTCTGGTATTCAATGGGAAAAAATTAAACGAATTTTTTGTCCATGTAAAAAACTATTAATTCTGAATAAAATGCCACCCATTTTTGCAATTACAAAAATTTAAATGTCTCTTATTAGATAAGGCATATTTTGGTCTGATAAGGTACTTCTTATTCAATGATTTCGAGGATATTTTAGTTTTGATCAAAAAAATTTTATTTCTTACGACTTTTCATAAAATATGTTAATGCTGTCTGAAAGAGGAACAGATTAGCTATCCATCGAGCTCTTAGTCGAAGAAGTCGGTCGAAGGATGCCAGAGTTATTAGCAAAAAACTAATCGGTGTTCAATACGTTTCGGTCCTACTGCCGATTCTTTTCGCAAAATACTTTTCTATAATACTAGTATTTAATGGGAAAAACTTAAACGAATTTTTTGTCAATGTAAAAAAACTATTAACTCTCAATAAAATGCCACCCATTTATGCAATTAAAAAAATTTAAATGTCTCTTATTAGGTAAGGCATATTTTCGTCTGATAAGGTACTTCTTTTTCAATGATTTCGAGGATATTTTAGTTTAGACCAAAAAAATTGTATTTCTTATGTATTTTCGTAAAATATGTTAATGCCATCTGAAAGAAGAACAGATAAGCTTTCCATCGAGCTATTAGTCGAAGAGGTCGATCGAAGGATGCAAGAGTTGTTAGCAAAAAACTAATCGGTGGTCAACACGATTTCGTCCTACTGCCGATTCTTTTCGCAAAGTACTTTTCTATAATTCTAGTATTTAATGGGAAAAAATTAAACGAATTTTTTGTCCATGTAAAAAAATAATAATTCTCAATAAAATGCCACCCATTTATGCAATTAAAAAAAATTTAAATGTCTCTTATTAGATAAGGCATATTTTCGTCTTATAAGGTACTTCTTCTTCAATGATTTCGAGGATATTTTAGTTTTGATCAAAAAAATTTCATTTCTTACGACTTTTCGTAAAATATGTTAATGCCATCTGAAAGAGGAACAGATAAGCTTTCCATCGAGCTCTTAGTCGAAGTAGTCGGTCAAAGGATGCAAGAGTTATTAGCAAAAAACTAATCGGTGGTCAACACGTTTCGGTCCTACTGCCGATTCTTTTCGCAAAATACTTTTCTATAATTCTTGTATTTAATGGGAAAAAATTAAACGAATATTTTGTCCATCTAAAAAACTAATAATTCTGAATAAAATGCCACCCATTTATGCAATTAAAAAAAATTTAAATGTCTGTTATTAGATAAGGCATATTTTCGTCTTATAAGGTACTTCTTCTTCAATGATTTCGAGGATATTTTAGTTTTGATCAAAAAAATTTCATTTTTTACGACTTTTCGTAAAATATGTTAATGCCATCTGAAAGAGGAACAGATAAGCTTTCCATCGAGCTCTTAGTCGAAGAAGTCGGTCAAAGGATGCAAGAGTTATTAGCAAAAAACTAATCGGTGGTCAACACGTTTCGGTCCTACTGCCGATTCTTTTCGCAAAATACTTTTCTATAATTCTTGTATTTAATGGGAAAAAATTAAACGAATATTTTGTCCATCTAAAAAACTAATAATTCTGAATAAAATGCCACCCATTTATGCAATTAAAAAAAATTTAAATGTCTGTTATTAGATAAGGCTTATTTTCGTCTCATAAGGTACTTCTTCTTCAATGAGTTTTGATCAAAAAAAATTTTATTTCTTACGACTTTTCGTAAAATATGTTAATGCCATCTGAAAGAGGAACAGATAAGCTTTCTATCGAGCTCTTTGTCGAAGAAGTCGGTCGAAAGATGCAAGAGTTATTAGCAAAAAACTAATCGGTGGTCAACACGTTTCCGTCCTACTGCCGATTCTCTCCGCAAAGTACTTTTCTATAATTCTAGTATTTAATGGGAAAAAATTAAACGAATTTTTTGTCCATGTAAAAAACTATTAATTCTGACCAAAATGCCGCCCCTTTTTTGCAATTAAAAAAATTTAAATGTCTCTTATTAGATAAGGCATATTTTCGTCTGATAAGGTACATCTTCTACAATGATTTCGAGGATATTTTAGTTTTGATCAAAAAAATTTTATTTCTAACGACTTTTCGTAAAATATATTAATGCCATCTGAAAGAGGAACAGATAAGCTTTCCATCGAGCTCTTAGTCGAAGAAGTCGGTCGAAGGATGCAAGAGTTATTAGCAAAAAACTAATCGGTGGTCAACACGATTTCGTCCTACTGCCGATTCTTTTGGCAAAGTACTTTTCTATAATTCTAGTATTTAATGGAAAAATATTCAACGAATTTTTTGTCCATGTAAAAAAGTAATAATTCTCAATAAAATGCCACCCATTTATGCAATTAAAAAAAATTTAAATGTCTCTTATTAGATATTTTAGTTTTGATCAAAAAAATTTCATTTCTTACGACTTTTCGTAAAATATGTTAATGCCATCTGAAAGAGGAACAGATAAGCTTTCCATCGAGCTCTTAGTTGAAGAAGTCGGTCAAAGGATGCAAGAGTTATTAGCAAAAAACTAATCGGTGGTCAACACGTTTCGGTCCTACTGCCGATTCTTTTCGCAAAATACTTTTCTATAATTCTTGTATTTAATGGGAAAAAATTAAACGAATTTTTTGTCCATGTAAAAAAATAATAATTCTCAATAAAATGCCACCCATTTATGCAATTAAAAAAAATTTAAATGTCTCTTATTAGATAAGGCATATTTTCGTCTGATAAGGTACTTCTTTTTCAATGATTTCGAGGATATTTTAGTTTAGACCAAAAAAATTGTATTTCTTATGTATTTTCGTAAAATATGTTAATGCCATCTGAAAGAAGAACAGATAAGCTTTCCATCGAGCTATTAGTCGAAGAGGTCGATCGAAGGATGCAAGAGTTGTTAGCAAAAAACTAATCGGTGGTCAACACGATTTCGTCCTACTGCCGATTCTTTTCGCAAAGTACTTTTCTATAATTCTAGTATTTAATGGGAAAAAATTAAACGAATTTTTTGTCCATGTAAAAAAATAATAATTCTCAATAAAATGCCACCCATTTATGCAATTAAAAAAAATTTAAATGTCTCTTATTAGATAAGCCATATTTTCGTCTGATAAGGTATTTCTTCTTCAATGATTTCGAGGATACTTTAATTTTGATCAAAAAACATTTATGCAATTAAAAAAATGTAAATGTCTCTTATTAGATAAGGCATATTTTCGTCTTATAAGGTACTTCTTCTTCAATGATTTCGAGAATATTTTAGTTTTGATCAAAAAAAATTTATTTCTTATGACTTTTCGTAAAATATGTTAATGCCATCTGAAAGAGGAACAGATAAGCTTTCTATCGAGCTCTTTGTCGAAGAAGTCGGTCGAAAGATGCAAGAGTTATTAGCAAAAAACTAATCGGTGGTCAACACGTTTCCGTCCTACTGCCGATTCTCTTCACAAAGTACTTTTCTATAATTCTAGAATTTATTGGGAAAAAATTAATCGAATTTTTAGTCCATGTAAAAAACTATTAGTTCTGAATAAAATGCCGCCAATTTATGCAATTAAAAAAATTAAAATGTCTCTTATTAGATAAGGTATATTTTCGTCTGATAAGGTACTTCTTTTTCAATGATTTCGAGGATATTTTAGTTTTGAGTTATTAGCAAAAAATGTATTTCTTTTGACTTTTCGTAAAATATGTTAATGCCATCTGAGAGAGGAACAGATGAGCTTTCCATTGAGCTCTTAGTCGAATAAGTTAGTCGAAGGATGCAAGAATTATTAGCAAAAAACTAATCGGTGGTCAACACGTTTCCGTCCTACTGCCGATTCTTTTCGCAAAGTACTTTTCTATAATTCTAGTATTTAATGGGAAAAAATTAAACGATTTTTTTGTCCATGTATAAGGTATTTCTTCTTCAATGATTTCGAGGATATTTTAGTTTTGATCGAAAAAAATTTATTTCTTATAACTTTTCGTAAAATATGTTAATGCCATCTGAAAGAGGAACAGATAACCTTTCCATCGAGCTCTTTGTCGAAGAAGTCGGTCGAAGGATGCAAGAGTTATTAGCAAAAAACTAATCGGTTGTCAACACGATTCCGTCCTACTGCCGATTCTTTTCGCAAAGTACTTTTCTATAATTCTAGTATTTAATGGGAATAAATTAAACGAATTTTTTGTCCATGTAAGAAACTATTAATTCTGAATAAAGTGCCGGCCATTTATGCAATTAAAGAAATGTAAATGTCTCTTATTAGATAAGGCATATTTTCGTCTGACAAGGTATTTCTTCTTCAATGATTTCGAGGATATTTTAGTTTTGATCAAAAAAATTTTATTTCTTATAACTTTTCGTAAAATATGTTAATGCCATCTGAAAGAGGAACAGATAAGCTTTCCATCGAGCTCTTTGTCGAAGAAGTCGGTCGAAGGTTGCAAGAGTTGTTAGCAAAAAACTAATCGGTGGTCAACACGTTTCCGTCCTACTGCCGATTCTCTTCGCAAAGTACTTTTCTATAATTCTAGTATTTAATGGGAAAAAATTAAACGAATTTTTAGTCCATGTAAAAAACTATTAGTTCTGAATAAAATGCCGCCAATTTATGCAATTAAAAAGATTCAAATGTCTCTTATTAGATAAGGCATATTTTCGTCTGATAAGGTACTTCTTTTTCAATGATTTCGAGGATATTTTAGTTTTGATCAAAAAAAATTTATTTCTTTTGACTTTCCGTAAAATATGTTAATGCCATCTGAAAGAAGAACAGATAAGCTTTCCATCGAGCTCTTAGTCGAAGAAGTCGGTCGAAGGATGCAAGAGTTATTAGCAAAAAACTAATTGGTGGTCAACACGTTTCCGTCCTACTGCCGATTCTTTTCGCAAAGTACTTTTCTATAATTCTAGTGTTTAATGGGAAAAAATTAAACGAATTTTTTGGCCATGTAAAAAACTATTAACTTTGAATAAAATGCTGCCCATTTATGCAATTAAAAAAATGTAAATGTCTCTTATTAGATAAGGCATATTTTCGTCTTATAAGGTACTTCTTCTTCAATGATTTCGAGGATATTTTAGTTTTGATCAAAAAAAATTTATTTCTTATGACTTTTCGTAAAATATGTTAATGCCATCTGAAAGAGGAACAGATAAGCTTTCCATCGAGCTCTTAGTCGAAGAAGTCGGTCGAAGGATGCAAGAGTTATTAGCAAAAAACTAATTGGTGGTCAACACGTTTCCGTCCTACTGCCGATTCTCTTCACAAAGTACTTTTCTATAATTCTAGTATTTATTGGGAGAAAATTAAACGAATTTTTAGTCCATGTAAAAAACTATTAGTTCTGAATAAAATGCCGCCAATTTATGCAATTAAAAAAATTAAAATGTCTCTTATTAGATAAGGCATATTTTCGTCTGATAAGGTACTTCTTTTTCAATGATTTCGAGGATATTTTAGTTTTGATCAAAAAAATTGTATTTCTTATAACTTTTCGTAAAATATGTTAATGCCATCTGAAAGAGGAACAGATAAGCTTTCCATCGAGCTCTTTGTCAAAGAAGTCGGTCGAAGGATGCATGAGTTATTAGCAAAAAACTAATCGGTGGTCAACACGATTCCGTCCTACTGCCGATTCTTTTCGCAAATTACTTTTCTGTAATTCTAGTATTTAATGGGAAAAAATTAAACGAATTTTTTGTCCATGTAAAAAACTATTAATTCTGAATAAAGTGCCACCCATTTATACAATTAAAAACATGTAAATGTCTCTTATTAGATAAGGCATATTTTCGTCTGATAAGGTACTTCTTTTTCAATGATTTCGAGGATATTTTAGTTTTGATAAAAAAAAATGTATTTCTTTTGACTTTTCGTAAAATATGTTAATGCCATCTGAAAGAGAAACAGATAAGCTTTCCATCGAGCTCTTAGTCGAAGAAGTTAGTCGAAGGATGCAAGAATTATTAGCAAAAAACTAATCGGTGGTCAACACGTTTCCGTCCTACTGCCGATTCTTTTCGCAAAGTACTTTTCTATAATTCTAGTATTTATGGGAAAAAATTAAACGATTTTTTTGTCCATGTATAAGGTATTTCTTCTTCAATGATTTCGAGGATGTTTTAGTTTTGATCAAAAAAAATTTATTTCTTATGACTTTTTGTAAAATATGTTAATGCCATCTGAAAGAGGAACAGATAAACTTTCCATCGAGCTCTTTGTCGAAGAAGTCGGTCGAAGGATGCAAGAGTTATTAGCAAAAAACTAATCGGTGGTCAACACGTTTCCGTCCTACTGCCGATTCTTTTCGCAAAGTACTTTTCTATAATTCTAGTATTTTTTTTTTTTTTTTTTTAACTAACTACAGGCGCAAGACGTTGTGGTAGCGCACTACCCTCAAGTGGACTTGCGACACCAGGTCAGCCTGTTCCGCGACTACAGACAAAGTCAACAGTCGCTTTACTACTTACTCTACACACAATAAGAATACTAATAAACTAATTTTTAAACAATTTCTTTAATACTACTAAGTTACGCAATTAGTTATGTTTTGTACTTTTAATAAACAAAATTTTACTTATTTAAATATGTTAGAATACTACGTTTTATAAGGTTATTAGAGGAGCAGTCCTCCATTAAACTAAAATATTTGTTATAATACCTACATAAAACACGAAACGAGTCATGCTCTAAATATGTCGATCTGCAGGTACTTAGACAGATCGGACTAAAATTTCTGGTTACTCTAGCGGGTACACTGAACTGTATATACGCCAACAATGTGGGAGAGAATATCGTGCCATTTATTAGGTTATGCAAAAACAAAGTACCAAGCATAGTTCTACGACTAGACAATGATGGCAAATTAATAAGCTTCAACCGACTACTATAGGGAGGAAGGTGAACACAGGGGTCCCAGTGTAGATTCCTAAGAGCAAACAGAAGGAACTGTTTCTGAACAGACTCAATTTGGTTCTTATACTTTTCACACTGAGGATCCCAAACACACGATCCATATTCCAAGATGGGGCGTACTAAAGAAGTGTAAAGCAATTTAGTTGTGTACGGGTCATTAAATTCCTTGGACCATCTTTTGATGAAACCCAGTACGCCTCTAGCCTTATTAACAGACAGCGAAATATGTGAAGCGAAATGAAGTTTTGGATCCATCAAAACACCAAGGTCATTGAACTGAGAGATACGTTCAAGGTACAAATTATTTAACTTGTACGTGCAAACAATTAGTTTTTTTCTATAAAAAGACATTAACTTGCATTTCTCACTGTTTAACAATAAATTGTTTACAGCACACCATTGTGAGAGAGAGTCAAGATCAGACTGAAGCAGATTCTGCTGATCTATAGAATTAATGGTTAGACATAATTTCACGTCATCAGCATACATTAAAACATGGCAGTGTTTGATCACAGTAGGCAAGTCATTTATAAATATATTAAACAATAAGGGGCCAAGGTGACTACCTTGAGGAACACCAGAAGTAACAAAAATTCGTCTCGAAACTGATGTTTTAAAAAGAACACATTGAGTTCGAGATTCAAGATAAGACGACAGCCAACGGACTAATGATGGTGGAAAACCATAAGTTTCGAGTTTTGCTAAAAGCAGAGAGTGACAAACACAATCAAATGCTTTACTGAAATCTGTGTACACAACATCGGTTTGGAAGCCGGAGGAAAAATTTCGATTGACAATTGAAGTGAATTCCAATAAGTTAGTTACCGTCGACCGTTTCTTGAGAAAGCCATGCTGAGACAAATTTAGAAGTGATGGCACAAAGTGCTGTAGCTGTTCCGTAATGATCTGTTCAAATAATTTTGGAATAGCACACAGTTTAGCAATGCCTCTGTAATTAGAAATGTCAACCTTATTGCCTTTTTTGTAAAGGGGTATAATGTAAGACTCTTTCCAAATGGTGGGGACAATAGAGTTTTTAAGCGACATGTTGAAAAGCGTACATAATGGATAAAACAACATCTCAGCGCAGTGCTTTAAAACGCAACTAGGAATATTATCAGGACCAGCAGTAAAAGATGACTTAATTAATTTCAAGTGTCTAAGAACTGTTTCATTTTCAATAACTGGCACATTGATATGAGTCCTATCACTGATGAAGTATGGATAAGTTACGTTTTGGTATGAATAGTTATTATAGGTGCTTTGGAAAAATTCAGCAAAGAGGTTGGATATCGTTGCATCATCATTTCCTTCCACACCATTGAATTTCATACATGACGGAAATGAGTTAGAGTTAGACTTGTATTTAATTATATTAAAAAAATTTTTAGGATCGCGGTATATATTGGATTTTAATTTAATTAGGTAAAAATCGTAATCTCGTTTGTTACATAAAGTGAATTTATAGCGAACTTTTGCATAGTTGCATAGTGTTTAATGGGAAAAAATTAAACGAATTTTTTGGCCATGTAAAAAACTATTAATTTTGAATAAAATGCTGCCCATTTATGCAATTAAAAAAATGTAAATGTCTCTTATTAGATAAGGCATATTTTCGTCTTATAAGGTACTTCTTCTTCAATGATTTCGAGGATATTTTAGTTTTGATCAAAAAAAATTTATTTCTTATGACTTTTCGTAAAATATGTTAATGCCATCTGAAAGAGGAACAGATAAGCTTTCCATCGAGCTCTTAGTCGAAGAAGTCGGTCGAAGGATGCAAGAGTTATTAGCAAAAAACTAATTGGTGGTCAACACGTTTCCGTCCTACTGCCGATTCTCTTCACAAAGTACTTTTCTATAATTCTAGTATTTATTGGGAGAAAATTAAACGAATTTTTAGTCCATGTAAAAAACTATTAGTTCTGAATAAAATGCCGCCAATTTATGCAATTAAAAAAATTAAAATGTCTCTTATTAGATAAGGCATATTTTCGTCTGATAAGGTACTTCTTTTTCAATGATTTCGAGGATATTTTAGTTTTGATCAAAAAAATTGTATTTCTTATAACTTTTCGTAAAATATGTTAATGCCATCTGAAAGAGGAACAGATAAGCTTTCCATCGAGCTCTTTGTCAAAGAAGTCGGTCGAAGGATGCATGAGTTATTAGCAAAAAACTAATCGGTGGTCAACACGATTCCGTCCTACTGCCGATTCTTTTCGCAAATTACTTTTCTGTAATTCTAGTATTTAATGGGAAAAAATTAAACGAATTTTTTGTCCATGTAAAAAACTATTAATTCTGAATAAAGTGCCACCCATTTATACAATTAAAAACATGTAAATGTCTCTTATTAGATAAGGCATATTTTCGTCTGATAAGGTACTTCTTTTTCAATGATTTCGAGGATATTTTAGTTTTGATAAAAAAAAATGTATTTCTTTTGACTTTTCGTAAAATATGTTAATGCCATCTGAAAGAGAAACAGATAAGCTTTCCATCGAGCTCTTAGTCGAAGAAGTTAGTCGAAGGATGCAAGAATTATTAGCAAAAAACTAATCGGTGGTCAACACGTTTCCGTCCTACTGCCGATTCTTTTCGCAAAGTACTTTTCTATAATTCTAGTATTTATGGGAAAAAATTAAACGATTTTTTTGTCCATGTATAAGGTATTTCTTCTTCAATGATTTCGAGGATGTTTTAGTTTTGATCAAAAAAAATTTATTTCTTATGACTTTTTGTAAAATATGTTAATGCCATCTGAAAGAGGAACAGATAAACTTTCCATCGAGCTCTTTGTCGAAGAAGTCGGTCGAAGGATGCAAGAGTTATTAGCAAAAAACTAATCGGTGGTCAACACGTTTCCGTCCTACTGCCGATTCTTTTCGCAAAGTACTTTTCTATAATTCTAGTATTTTTTTTTTTTTTTTTTTAACTAACTACAGGCGCAAGACGTTGTGGTAGCGCACTACCCTCAAGTGGACTTGCGACACCAGGTCAGCCTGTTCCGCGACTACAGACAAAGTCAACAGTCGCTTTACTACTTACTCTACACACAATAAGAATACTAATAAACTAATTTTTAAACAATTTCTTTAATACTACTAAGTTACGCAATTAGTTATGTTTTGTACTTTTAATAAACAAAATTTTACTTATTTAAATATGTTAGAATACTACGTTTTATAAGGTTATTAGAGGAGCAGTCCTCCATTAAACTAAAATATTTGTTATAATACCTACATAAAACACGAAACGAGTCATGCTCTAAATATGTCGATCTGCAGGTACTTAGACAGATCGGACTAAAATTTCTGGTTACTCTAGCGGGTACACTGAACTGTATATACGCCAACAATGTGGGAGAGAATATCGTGCCATTTATTAGGTTATGCAAAAACAAAGTACCAAGCATAGTTCTACGACTAGACAATGATGGCAAATTAATAAGCTTCAACCGACTACTATAGGGAGGAAGGTGAACACAGGGGTCCCAGTGTAGATTCCTAAGAGCAAACAGAAGGAACTGTTTCTGAACAGACTCAATTTGGTTCTTATACTTTTCACACTGAGGATCCCAAACACACGATCCATATTCCAAGATGGGGCGTACTAAAGAAGTGTAAAGCAATTTAGTTGTGTACGGGTCATTAAATTCCTTGGACCATCTTTTGATGAAACCCAGTACGCCTCTAGCCTTATTAACAGACAGCGAAATATGTGAAGCGAAATGAAGTTTTGGATCCATCAAAACACCAAGGTCATTGAACTGAGAGATACGTTCAAGGTACAAATTATTTAACTTGTACGTGCAAACAATTAGTTTTTTTTCTATAAAAAGACATTAACTTGCATTTCTCACTGTTTAACAATAAATTGTTTACAGCACACCATTGTGAGAGAGAGTCAAGATCAGACTGAAGCAGATTCTGCTGATCTATAGAATTAATGGTTAGACATAATTTCACGTCATCAGCATACATTAAAACATGGCAGTGTTTGATCACAGTAGGCAAGTCATTTATAAATATATTAAACAATAAGGGGCCAAGGTGACTACCTTGAGGAACACCAGAAGTAACAAAAATTCGTCTCGAAACTGATGTTTTAAAAAGAACACATTGAGTTCGAGATTCAAGATAAGACGACAGCCAACGGACTAATGATGGTGGAAAACCATAAGTTTCGAGTTTTGCTAAAAGCAGAGAGTGACAAACACAATCAAATGCTTTACTGAAATCTGTGTACACAACATCGGTTTGGAAGCCGGAGGAAAAATTTCGATTGACAATTGAAGTGAATTCCAATAAGTTAGTTACCGTCGACCGTTTCTTGAGAAAGCCATGCTGAGACAAATTTAGAAGTGATGGCACAAAGTGCTGTAGCTGTTCCGTAATGATCTGTTCAAATAATTTTGGAATAGCACACAGTTTAGCAATGCCTCTGTAATTAGAAATGTCAACCTTATTGCCTTTTTTGTAAAGGGGTATAATGTAAGACTCTTTCCAAATGGTGGGGACAATAGAGTTTTTAAGCGACATGTTGAAAAGCGTACATAATGGATAAAACAACATCTCAGCGCAGTGCTTTAAAACGCAACTAGGAATATTATCAGGACCAGCAGTAAAAGATGACTTAATTAATTTCAAGTGTCTAAGAACTGTTTCATTTTCAATAACTGGCACATTGATATGAGTCCTATCACTGATGAAGTATGGATAAGTTACGTTTTGGTATGAATAGTTATTATAGGTGCTTTGGAAAAATTCAGCAAAGAGGTTGGATATCGTTGCATCATCATTTCCTTCCACACCATTGAATTTCATACATGACGGAAATGAGTTAGAGTTAGACTTGTATTTAATTATATTAAAAAAATTTTTAGGATCGCGGTATATGTATATTGGATTTTAATTTAATTAGGTAAAAATCGTAATCTCGTTTGTTACATAAAGTGAATTTATAGCGAACTTTTGGATAGTTTGCATAATCAACAAGAGATCCGGTTCTCTTATATTTTTTAAATAATCTATTTTTTAAGTTCTTTAGACGAGATAATTCTTTTGAAAACCACGGCGGTTTATTTACATGTGATATCATCTTTACTCTTGGTACGCACAATTTAAACAGTTTATACATAGTTGCGTTAAAAAACTTTACTGCCTGTTCAATGTTGGGCGCGTTATGAATGTATGACCAATCAGTGCTAGAAAGCAAAAGACCAAGTCGTTCAAAATCGGTTTTTCTAAAACAAAAAACAAGGTTACGTTTGGCATCTAGAGGATTTTGTCGAGGATTTGTTAGTGAGTTTAGTGTAATTGTAAGCTCCAACGTTGGATGGTAAGAGTCTTCAGGTTGTGATACTGGAGGGCATCTGCAAAGTGATGCGAACTCAATATTGTTTGTAAAAACAAGATCTAAAATTCGGTCTTTAGAATTTTTTATGCTGTTTATTTGGTTAAATGATGATTCAAGCAAAGAGTCAATAAAATCATTACTAGACAAAGGAGATACTATATTTGAATTGTCGGATGCAATCCAAGAAATGTGAGGGAGGTTGAAGTCTCCAAAGATAAGCATCGTATCTGAATCCTTAACCAAGTCTAGTACAGATTGAATAGCATTTATATGTGCAGAATAAACAGATGGTTCTGATTTTGGTGGAATGTAAGAGCACGTAATGAAAACGTGAGTCTTTGCAAGAGTTATTTTAACGCATATTAGCTCAATATCGTCAGTACCTATCACACAAATTTGTTCCGATGTGTGTTGAACAGCAACAGAGATCATAACTCCACCACCAATTTTGCCAAGACGATCTTTGCGAAAAGTAATAAAGCTGTCACAGAAAAGTTCCGAGTTTAAAACATCAGGACGAAGCCATGTTTCAACAAAGACAATGATATCAGAAGATAATGAAAAACTTTTTAAATAAAGAGAAGTAAGTTTTGAGTTTAACCCTCTGACATTTTGAAAGCTTAGTGTCAAAACTGAAGAGGTGTTACGGGGAGTAATCAGTTTTTTGACCCAGAAGGCTTGACCGTATTTCCCGTATTAGTACGGTCTTTAAATTTGAACTCATGCACAACACAACCATCAGGCCAGAAATTTGAGTCAACTAAAGCGTTGAAGAAGGATTCTGGCACTGAGATTTTAAAGGATGAAATAGATCGCGCTGAGTTAAATTTAAATTTAGAAATTGTTAAATTTGTGACAGATTTGATCTTGGAAGTGATAAAATGATTTATGTCACTTTCAGAAGTGTCCGCAGCTAAGCGGGATAGAAAAATGAATTTCTTTTTAGGCGCAGGTGGCACTACAACAAGTTTTTTTCGCACTTGATCACCATGAACGAGATTACTTCCAGAAGCGGTTTGAATAACTTCGGAAGGAACCGAATTGTTGTTTTTGGCAACGAAAGCATATGAACCTTCTGACGCTGTGACAACTATCGGAACATTAGGTGACGGAAGCGGCGAAAAGAAATTCGTGGTCGCATCCGGAAGACTTAAGGTTGTCGGAATAGAAATCTTGAGCGGCGGATGAGGCCTTTTTCGCTTAGGGGAAGGTTCAACTGACTTAAAGCTGGAGAAAGACTTATCAAACGACTTAACTTTTTCGTTAAGTCGCTCAAAATCTTTCGAAATATCCTTATAGGCATTATGCATTACATTGAGCCACTTACGTAACTCAATCTCTGACGACCGACATTTTGGACAGCACCAGTGAAGGCCTATATTTTTTCCCAAAATGTCAGCGATTCGGCCGTTTAACTCGGCGCATTTTAAATGAGCAGTAGACTCGCAAATCCAACATGCCACCAAAAGTTCTTCGTCACCCTTTATTGGGCATTTCTCAAAACAGCACTGCATAATTGACACAAGAACAATTATTAATAAAAAAGACAAAAAAGAAAATCACAACGATTTTTGTTGCTGAAACTAATTAAGAGTATTGATCTCTCTTACAAATGAGAGCACTAATCAAAACTCTTGTAAGAGCAAAAAAAAACCAGTAAGGACGCTATCTTCAGCAAGGCTGAAGCTATAATACTTTTCACTTTGTGTCACTATAAAAAAAACTAAATGAATAGTTTTCATGCATCCCTAACAACATAACTGTAATGTTTCAAGTGAATTCGTTAAAAAACAAAAAATTTTTCCATACAACGGTTCAAGTTTTGCGATAAGTGGGCGTAGCCATGCCCACATTTGGTCAAAATAGTTTTTATTCCTCCCTAAGAGCACAACTGCAAAGTTTCAAGTCAATTGGTTAAAAAACAAAAAAGTTTTCCATACAACGGATAAATTTTCGCTATAAGTGGGCGTGGCTACGCCCACTTTTGGTTAAAATAGTTTTCATTCCTCTCTAAGAACATAACTGTAAAGTTTCAAGTCAATTGGTTAAAAAACAAAAAAGTTTTCCATACAAAGTGTCAATTTTCGCTATAAGTGGGCGTGGCTACGCCCACTTTTGGTCAAAATAGTTTTCATTCCTCCCTAAGAACATAACTGTAAAGTTTCAAGTCAATTGGTTAAAAAACAAGAAAGTTTTCCATACAAAGGGTCAAGTTAAGCTATAAGTGGGCGTGGCCACGCCCACTTTTGATCAAAATAGTTTTCATTCCTCCCTAAGAGCATAACTGCAAAGTTTCAAGTCAATTGGTTAAAAAATAAAAAAGTTTTCCATACAACGGGTAAATTTTCGCTATAAGTGGGCGTGGCTACGCCCACTTTTGGTCAAAATAGTTTTCATTCCTCTCTAAGAACATAACTGTAAAGTTTCAAGTCAATTGGTTAAAAAACAAAAAAGTTTTCCATACAAAGGGTCAATTTTCGCTATAAGTGGGCGTGGCTACGCGTGGTTACGCCCACTTTTGGTCAAAATAGTTTTCATTCCTCCCTAAGAACATAACTGTAAAGTTTCAAGTCAATTGGTTAAAAAACAAGAAAGTTTTCCATACAAAGGGTCAAGTTAAGCTATAAGTGGGCGTGGCCACGCCCACTTTTGATCAAAATAGTTTTCATTCGTCCCTAAGAGCATAACTGCAAAGTTTCAAGTCAATTGGTTAAAAAACAAAAAAGTTTTCCATACAACGGGTAAATTTTCGCTATAAGTGGGCGTGGCTACGCGTGGTTACGCCCACTTTTGGTCAAAATAGTTTTCATTCCTCCCTAAGAACATAACTTTAAAATTTCAAGTCAATTGGTTAAGAAACAAAAAAGTTTTCCATACAACGACGTGAATATGGCTTCTCTTCCTCTTCTTCATTTTGTATGGGAGCTACCAGTTCCAGATGTCCAATCTCAATGAAACTTTCAGGCATGTAGTCGGACCATGTAAAACAACTATGTTTAAAATTTCAGCACTCTATTGTACAAAACAAAAAAGTTTTCCATACAACGATTCAATTTTCGCTATAAGTAGGCGTGGCTACGCCCACTTTTGGTTAAAATAGTTTTCATTCCTCCCTAAGAACATAACTGTAAAGTTTCAAGTCAATTGGTTAAAAAACAAAAAAGTTTTCCATACAAAGGGTCAAGTTAAGCTATAAGTGGGCGTGGCCACGCCCACTTTTGATCAAAATAGTTTTCATTCCTCCCTAAGAGCATAACTGCAAAGTTTCAAGTCAATTGGTTAAAAAACAAAAAAGTTTTCCATACAACGGGTCAATTTTCGCTATAAGTAGGCGTGGCTACGCCCACTTTTGGTCAAAATAGTTTTCATTCCTCCCTAAGAGCATAACTGCAAAGTTTCAAGTCAATTGGTTAAAAAACAAAAAAGTTTTCCATACAACGGGTCAATTTTCGCTATAAGTAGGCGTGGCTACGCCCACTTTTGGTTAAAATAGTTTTCATTCCTCCCTAAGAACATAACTGTAAAGTTTCAAGTCAATTGGTTAAAAAACAAAAAAGTTTTCCATACAAAGGGTCAAGTTAAGCTATAAGTGGGCGTGGCCACGCCCACTTTTGATCAAAATAGTTTTCATTCCTCCCTAAGAGCATAACTGCAAAGTTTCAAGTCAATTGGTTAAGAAACAAAAAAGTTTTCCATACAACGGGTCAATTTTCGCTATAAGTGGGCGTGGCTACGCCTGGCTACGCCCACTTTTGGTCAAAATAGTTTTCATTCCTCCCTAAGAGCATAACTGCAAAGTTTCAAGTCAATTGGTTAAAAAACAAAAAAGTTTTCCATACAACGGGTCAATTTTCGCTATAAGTAGGCGTGGCTACGCCCACTTTTGGTTAAAATAGTTTTCATTCCTCCCTAAGAACATAACTGTAAAGTTTCAAGTCAATTGGTTAAAAAACAAAAAAGTTTTCCATACAAAGGGTCAAGTTAAGCTATAAGTGGGCGTGGCCACGCCCACTTTTGATCAAAATAGTTTTCATTCCTCCCTAAGAGCATAACTGCAAAGTTTCAAGTCAATTGGTTAAAAAACAAAAAAGTTTTCCATACAAAGGGTCAAGTTAAGCTATAAGTGGGCGTGGCCACGCCCACTTTTGATCAAAATAGTTTTCATTCCTCCCTAAGAGCATAACTGCAAAGTTTCAAGTCAATTGGTTAAAAAACAAAAAAGTTTTCCATACAACGGGTAAATTTTCGCTATAAGTGGGCGTGGCTATGCGTGGTTACGCCCACATTTGGTCAAAATAGATTTCATTCCTCCCTAAGAACATAACTTTAAAATTTCAAGTCAATTGGTTAAGAAACAAAAAAGTTTTCCATACAACGACGTGAATATGGCTTCTCTTCCTCTTCTTCATTTTGTATGGGAGCTACCAGTTCCAGATGTCCAATCTCAATGAAACTTTCAGGCATGTAGTCGGACCATGTAAAACTACTATGTTTAAAATTTCAGCACTCTATTGTACAAAACAAAAAAGTTTTCCATACAACGATTCAAGTTTTGTTCACTTTTCTTCTTCTTTTCGTATGGGAGCTACCTGTTCCAATAATCCGATCATGCTGGTTCCGACGAATGATTCATCGTAATAAATTCTAAGACTCTGTGCAAAGTTTCAGCTCGATAGCTTCAAAACTGAGGGACTAGTTTGCATACATACAGACAGACAGACAGACAGACAGACAGACAGACAGACAGACCGACAGACAGACAGACAGACAGACAGACAGACGGACAGACGGACAGACGGACATGGCTAAATCAACTCGTCTTGTCGTCCTGATCAAGAATATATATACTTTATATAGTCGGAAATTAATATTTCGATCTGTTACAAACTCCGTGACAAAGTTATTATACTATTTCACATAAGTGAAAAGTATAAAAAATAACAAATCAAAGCTGATAAGAAGACCGGTGTAAAGCACAGACGCAAAAAAACACTCACCAGATGTTTGTTAAAGCAACAATTACACACGAAAGTTAGTGACCGCACAATTGTTAAATTACAATAACAAAACACTTGGGGTTATTTAAAATAAACAAAAACTCACTTTGTTTTGTTTGGACTCTAATAAAATTTTCAAACTACACATGCAGAACAATTAAAATTTTATTAAGACACTTTTCAATTCTATCCAAACAAAAATAAGCGAGAAATTAATTAAATAGCACGGGACAAAATTTTTATGCGACCGACCACACCGACACTTGACACAACATGATGGGAATAAATTAAACGAATTTTTTGTCCATGTAAGAAACTATTAATTCTGAATAAAATGTCGCCCATTTATGCAATTAAAAAAATGTAAATGTCTCTTATTAGATAAGGCATATTTTTGTCAGATAAGGTATTTCTTCTTCAATGATTTCGAGGATATTTTAGTTTTGATCAAAAAAATTTTATTTCTTATAACTTTTCGTAAAATATGTTAATGCCATCTGAAAGAGGAACAGATAAGCTTTCCATCGAGCTGTTTGTCGAAGAAGTCGGTCGAAGGATGCAAGAGTTATTAGCAAAAAACTAATCGGTTGTCAACACGTTTCCGTCCTACTGCCGATTCTCTTCACAAAGTACTTTTCTATAATTCTAGTATTTAATGGGAAAAAATTAAACGAATTTTTAGTCAATGTAAGAGACTATTAGTTCTGAATAAAATGCCGCCCATTTATGCAATTAAAAAAATTAAAATGTCTCTTATTAGATAAGGCATATTTTCGTCTGATAAGGTACTTCTTTTTCAATGATTTCGAGGATATTTTAGTTTTGATCAAAAAAATTTTATTTCTTTTGACTTTTCGTAAAATATGTTAATGCCATCTGAAATAGGAACAGATAAGCTTTCCATTGAGCTCTTAGTCGAAGAAGTTTGTCGAAGGATGCAAGAATTATTAGCAAAAAACTAATCGGTGGTCAACACGTTTCCGTCCTACTGCCGATTCTTTTCGCAAAGTACTTTTCTATAATTCTAGTGTTTAATGGGAAAAAATTAAACGAATTTTTTGGCCATGTAAAAAACTATTAATTTTAAATAAAATGCTGCCCATTTATGCAATTAAAAAAATGTAAATGTCTCTTATTAGATAAGCCATATTTTCGTCTGATAAGGTATTTCTTCTTCAATGATTTCGAGGATACTTTAGTTTTGATCAAAAAACATTTATGCAATTAAAAAAATGTAAATGTCTCTTATTAGATAAGGCATATTTTCGTCTTATAAGGTACTTCTTCTTCAATGATTTCGAGAATATTTTAGTTTTGATCAAAAAAAATTTATTTCTTATGACTTTCCGTAAAATATGTTAATGCCATCTGAAAGAGAAACAGATAAGCTTTCTATCGAGCTCTTTGTCGAAGAAGTCGGTCGAAGGATGCAAGAGTTATTAGCAAAAAACTAATCGGTGGTCAACACGTTTCCGTCCTACTGCCGATTCTCTTCACAAAGTACTTTTCTATAATTCTAGAATTTATTGGGAAAAAATTAAACGAATTTTTAGTCCATTTAAAAAACTATTAGTTCTGAATAAAATGCCGCCAATTTATACAATTAAAAAAATTAAAATGTCTCTTATTAGATAAGGCATATTTTCGTCTGATAAGGTACTTCTTTTTCAATGATTTCGAGGATATTTTAGTTTTGAGTTATTAGCAAAAAATTTATTTCTTTTGACTTTTCGTAAAATATGTTAATGCCATCTGAGAGAGGAACAGATGAGCTTTCCATTGAGCTCTTAGTCGAAGAAGTTAGTCGAAGGATGCAAGAATTATTAGCAAAAAACTAATCGGTGGTCAACACGTTTCGTCCTACTGCCGATTCTTTTCGCAAAGCACTTTTCTATAATTCTTGTATTTAATGGGAAAAAATTAAACGATTTTTTTGTCCATGTATAAGGTATTTCTTCTTCAATGATTTCGAGGATATTTTAGTTTTGATCGAAAAAAATTTATTTCTTATAACTTTTCGTAAAATATGTTAATGCCATCTGAAAGAGGAACAGATAACCTTTCCATCGAGCTCTTTGTCGAAGAAGTCGGTCGAAGGTTGCAAGAGTTGTTAGCAAAAAACTAATCGGTGGTCAACACGTTTCCGTCCTACTGCCGATTCTCTTCGCAAAGTACTTTTCTATAATTCTAGTATTTAATGGGAAAAAATTAAACGAATTTTTAGTCCATGTAAAAAACTATTAGTTCTGAATAAAATGCCGCCAATTTATGCAATTAAAAAAATTCAAATGTCTCTTATTAGATAAGGCATATTTTCGTCTGATAAGGTACTTCTTTTTCAATGATTTCGAGGATATTTTAGTTTTGATCAAAAAAAATTTATTTCTTTTGACTTTTCGTAAAATATGTTAATGCCATCTGAAAGAGGAACAGATAAGCTTTCCATCGAGCTCTTAGTCGAAGAAGTCGGTCGAAGGATGCAAGAGTTATTAGCAAAAAACTAATCGGTGGTCAACACGATTCCGTCCTACTGCCGATTCTTTTCGCAAAGTACTTTTCTATAATTCTAGTATTTAATGGGAAAAAATTAAACGAATTTTTAGTCCATGTAAAAAACTATTAGTTCTGAATAAAATGCCACCCATTTATGCAATTAAACAAATTTTAATGTCTGTTATTATATAAGGAATATTTTCGTCTGCTAAGGTACTTCTTTTTCAATGATTTCGAGGATACTTTGGTTTTGATCAAAAAACATTTATGCAATTAAAAAAATTTAAATGTCTCTTATAAGATAAAGCATATTTTCATCTGATAAGGTACTTCTTTTTCAATGATTTCGAGGATATTTTAGTTTTGATCAAAAAAAATTTATTTCTTTTGACTTTTCGTAAAATATGTTAATGCCATCTGAAAGAGAAACAGATAAGCTTTCCATCGAGCTCTTAGTCGAAGAAGTTAGTCGAAGGATGCAAGAATAATTAGGAAAAAACTAATCGGTGGTCAACACGTTTCCGTCCTACTGCCGATTCTTTTAGTCCATGTAAAAAACTATTAGTTCTGAATAAAATGCCGCCCATTTATGCAATTAAAAAAATTAAAATGTCTCTTATTAGATAAGGCATATTTTCGTCTGATAAGGTACTTCTTTTTCAATGATTTCGAGGATATTTTAGTTTTGATCAAAAAAATTTATTTCTTTTGACTTTTCGTAAAACATGTTAATGCCATCTGAAAGAGGAACAGATAAGCTTTCCATCGAGCTCTTAGTCGAAGAAGTCGGTCGAAGGATGCAAGAGTTATTAGCAAAAAACTAATCGGTGGTCAACACGATTCCGTCCTACTGCCGATTCTTTTCGCAAAGTACTTTTCTATAATTCTAGTGTTTAATGGGAAAAAATTAAACGAATTTTTTGGCCATGTAAAAAACTATTAATTTTGAATAAAATGCTGCCCATTTATGCAATTAAAAAAATGTAAATGTCTCTTATTAGATAAGGCATATTTTCGTCTTATAAGGTACTTCTTCTTCAATGATTTCGAGGATACTTTAGTTTTGATCAAAAAAAATTTATTTCTTATGACTTTTCGTAAAATATGTTAATGCCATCTGAAAGAGGAACAGATTAGCTTTCTATCGAGCTCTTTGTCGAAGAAGTCGGTCGAAGGATGCAAGAGTTATTAGCAAAAAACTAATTGGTGGTCAACACGTTTCCGTCCTACTGCCGATTCTCTTCACAAAGTACTTTTCTATAATTCTAGTATTTATTGGGAGAAAATTAAACGAATTTTTAGTCCATGTAAAAAACTATTAGTTCTGAATAAATGCCGCCAATTTATGCAATTAAAAAATTAAAATGTCTTTTATTAGATAAGGCATATTTTCGTCTGATAAGGTACTTCTTTTTCAATGATTTCGAGGATATTCTAGTTTTGAGTTATTAGCAAAAAATTTATTTCTTTTGACTTTTCGTAAAATATGTTAATGCCATCTGAAAGAGGAACAGATGAGCTTTCCATTGAGCTCTTAGTCGAAGAAGTTAGTCGAAGGATGCAAGAATTATTAGCAAAAAACTAATCGGTGGTCAACACGTTTCCGACCTACTGCCGATTCTCTTCGCAAAGTACTTTTCTGTAATTCTAGTATTTAATGGGAAAAAATTAAACGAATTTTTTGTCCATGTAAAAAACTATTAATTCTGAATAAAGTGCCACCCATTTATACAATTAAAAACATGTAAATGTCTCTTATTAGATAAGGCATATTTTCGTCTGATAAGGTATTTCTTCTTCAATGATTTCGAGGATATTTTAGTTTTGATCAAAAAAATTTTATTTCTTTTGACTTTTCGTAAAATATGTTAATGCCATCTGAAAGAGGAACAAATGAGCTTTCCATCGAGCCTTTAGTCGAAGAAGTCGGTCGAAGGATGCAAGAGTTATTAGCAAAAAACTAATCGGTGGTCAACACGATTCCGTCCTACTGCCGATTCTTTTCGCAAAGTACTTTTCTATAATTCTAGTGTTTAATGGGAAAAAATTAAACGAATTTTTTGTCCATGTAAGAAACTATTGATTCTGAATAAAGTGCCGCCCATTTATGCAATTAAAGAAATGTAAATGTCTCTTATTAGATAAAGCATATTTCTTCTGATAAGGTATTTCTTCTTCAATGATTTCGAGGATATTTTAGTTTTGATCAAAAAAATTTTATTTCTTATAACTTTTCGTAAAATATGTTAATGCCATCTGAAAGAGGAACAGATAAGCTTTCCATCGAGCTCTTTGTCGAAGAAGTCGGTCGAAGGATGCATGAGTTATTAGCAAAAAACTAATCGGTGGTCAACACGATTCCGTCCTACTGCCGATTCTTTTCGCAAATTACTTTTCTGTAATTCTAGTATTTAATGGGAAAAAATTAAACGAATTTTTTGTCCATGTAAAAAACTATTAATTCTGAATAAAGTGCCACTCATTTATACAATTAAAAACATGTAAATGTCTCTTATTAGATAAGGCATATTTTCGTCTGATAAGGTATTTCTTCTTCAATGATTTCGAGGATATTTTAGTTTTGATCAAAAAAATTTTATTTCTTTTGACTTTTCGTAAAATATGTTAATGCCATCTGAAAGAGGAACAAATGAGCTTTCCATTGAGCTCTTAGTCGAAGAAGTTAGTCGAAGGATGCAAGAATTATTAGCAAAAAACTAATCGGTGGTCAACACGTTTCCGTCCTACTGCCGATTCTTTTCGCAAAGTACTTTTCTATAATTCTAGTATTTAATGGGAAAAAATTAAACGAATTTTTTGTCCATGTATAAAGTATTTCTTCTTCAATGATTTTGAGGATATTTTAGTTTTGATCAAAAAAATTTTATTTCTTATGACTTTTCGTAAAATATGTTAATGCCATCTGAAAGAGGAACAGATAAGCTTTCCATCGAGCTCTTTGTCGAAGAAGTCGGTCGAAGGATGCAAGAGTTATTAGCAAAAAACTAATCGGTGGTTAATACGATTCCGTCCTACTGCCGATTCTTTTCGCAAATTACTTTTCTATAATTCTAGTATTTAATGGGAAAATATTAAACGATTTTTTTGTCCATGTAAGAAACTATTAATTCTGAATAAAGTGTCACCCATTTATGCAATTAAAAAAATTTAAATGTCTCTTATTATATAAGGCATATTTTCCTCTGATAAGGTACTTATTTTTCAATGATTTCGAGGATATTTTAGTTTTGATCAAAACAATTTTATTTCTTACGACTTTTCATAAAATATGTTAATGCCATCTGAAAGAGGAACAGATAAGCTTTCCATCGAGCTCTTAGTCGAAGAAGTCGGTCGAAGGACGCAAGAGTTATTAGCAAAAAACTAATCGGTGGTCAACACGATTCCGTCCTACTGCCGATTTTTTTCGCAATTTACATTTCTATAATTCTAGTATTTAATGGGAAAAAATTAATCGAATTTTTTGTCCATTTATAAGGTATTTCTTCTTCAATGATTTCGAGGATATTTTAGTTTTGATCAAAAAAAATTTATTTCTTATGACTTTTCGTAAAATATGTTAATGCCATCTGAAAGAGGAACAGATAAGCTTTCCAACGAGCTCTTTGTCGAAGAAGTCGGTCGAAGGATGCAAGAGTTATTAGCAAAAAACTAATCGGTGGTCAACACGTTTCCGTCCTACTGCCGATTCTCTTCGCAAAGTTCTTTTCTATAATTCTAGTATTTAATGGGAAAAAATTAAACGAATTTTTAGTCCATGTAAAAAACTATTAGTCTTGAATAAAATGCCGCCAATTTATGCAATTAAAAAAATTAAAATGTCTCTTATTAGATAAGGCATATTTTCGTCTGATAAGGTACTTCTTTTTCAATGATTTCGAGGATATTTTAGTTTTGATCAAAAAAAATTTATTTCTTTTGACTTTTCGTAAAATATGTTAATGCCATCTGAAAGAGGAACAGATGAGCTTTCCATTGAGCTCTTAGTCGAAGAAATTTGTCGAAGGATGCAAGAATTATTAGCAAAAAACTAATCGGTGGTCAACAGGTTTCCGTCCTACTGCCGATTCTTTTCGCAGAGTACTTTTCTATAATTCTAGTATTTAATGGGAAAAAATAAAACGATTTTTTTTGTCCATGTATAAGGTATTTCTTCTTCAATGATTTCGAGGATATTTTAGTTTTGATCAAAAAAAATTTATTTCTTATGACTTTTCGTAAAATATGTTAATGCCATCTGAAAGAGGAACAGATAAGCTTTCCATCGAGCTCTTAGTCGAAGAAGTCGGTCGAAGGACGCAAGAGTTATTAGCAAAAAACTAATCGGTGGTCAACACGATTCCGTCCTACTGCCGATTTTTTTCGCAATTTACTTTTCTATAATTCTAGTATTTAATGGGAAAAAATTGATCGAATTTTTTGTCCATTTATAAGGTATTTCTTCTTCAATGATTTCGAGGATATTTTAGTTTTGATCAAAAAAAATTTATTTCTTATGACTTTTCGTAAAATATGTTAATGCCATCTGAAAGAGGAACAGATAAGCTTTCCATCGAGCTCTTAGTCGAAGAAGTCGGTCGAAGGACGCAAGAGTTATTAGCAAAAAACTAATCGGTGGTCAACACATTTCCGTCCTACTGCCGATTCTCTTCGCAAAGTACTTTTCTATAATTATAGTATTTATTGGGAAAAAATTAAACGAATTTTTAGTCCATGTAAAAAACTATTAGTCTTGAATAAAATGACGCCAATTTATGCAATTAAAAAAATTAAAATGTCTCTTATTAGATAAGGCATATTTTCGTCTGATAAGGTACTTCTTTTTCAATGATTTCGAGGATATTTTAGTTTTGATCAAAAAAAATTTATGTCTTTTGACTTTTCGTAAAATATGTTAATGCCATCTGAAAGAGGAACAGATAAGCTTTCCAACGAGCTCTTTGTCGAAGAAGTCGGACGAAGGATGCAAGAGTTATTAGCAAAAAAACTAATCGGTGTTCAACACGTTTCCGTCCTACTGCCGATTCTCTTCGCAAAGTACTTTTCTATAATTCTAGTATTTAATGGGAAAATATTAAACGAATTTTTTGTCCATGTAAGAAACTATTAATTCTGAATAAAGTGCCACCCATTTATGCCATTAAACAAATTTTAATGTCTGTTATTATATAAGGAATATTTTCGTCTGCTAAGGTACTTCTTTTTCAATGATTTCGAGGATACTTTGGTTTTGATCAAAAAACATTTATGCAATTAAAAAAATTTAAATGTCTCTTATAAGATAAAGCATATTTTCATATGATAAGGTACTTCTTTTTCAATGATTTCGAGGATATTTTAGTTTTGATCAAAAAAAAATTTATTTCTTTTGACTTTTCGTAAAAATGTTAATGCCATCTGAAAGAGGAACAGATAAGCTTTCCATCGAGCTCTTAGTCGAAGAAGTCGGTCGAAGGATTTAAGAGTTATTAGCAAAAAACTAATCGGTGTTCAACACGTTTCCGTCCTACTGCCGATTCTCTTCGCAAAGTACTTTTCTATAATTCTAGTATTTAATGGGAAAAAATTAAACAAATTTTTTGTCCATGTAAAAAACTATTAGTTCTGAATAAAATGCCGCCCATTTATGCAATTAAAAAAATTTAAATGTCTCTTATTAGATAAGGCATATTTTCGTCTGATAAGGTACTTCTTTTTCAATGATTTCGAGGATATTTTAGTTTTGATCAAAAAAATTTTATTTCTTACGACTTTACGTAAAATATGTTAATGCCATCTAAAAGAGGAGCAGAAAAAAAAAAAAAAAAAACTATTAGTTCTGAACAAAATGCCGCCCATTTATGCAATTAAAAAAATTAAAATGTCTCTTATTAGATAAGGCATATTTTCGTCTGATAATGTATTTCTTGTTCAATGATTTCGAGGATAATTTAGTTTTGATCAAAAAAATTTTATTTCTTATAACTTTTCGTAAAATATGTTAATGCCATCTGAAAGAGGAACAGATAAGCTTTCCATCGAGCTCTTTGTCGAAGAAGTCGGTCGAAGGATGCATGAGTTATTAGCAAAAAACTAATCGGTGGTCAACACGATTCCGTCCTACTGCCGATTCTTTTCGCAAATTACTTTTCTATAATTCTAGTATTTAATGGGAAAAAATTAAACGAATTTTTTGTCCATGTAAAAAACTATTAATTCTGAATAAAGTGCCACCCATTTATGCAATTAAAAAAATGTAAATGTCTCTTATTAGATAAGGCATATTTTCGTCTGATAAGGTATTTCTTCTTCAATGATTTCGAGGATATTTTAGTTTTTGATCAAAAAAAATTTATTTCTTATGACTTTTCGTAAAATATGTTAATGCCATCTGAAAGAGGAACAGATAAGCTTTCCAACGAGCTTTCTGTCGAAGAAGTCGGTCGAAGGATGCAAGAGTTATTAGCAAAAAACTAATCGGTGGTCAACACGTTTCCGTCTACTGCCGATTCTCTTCGCAAAGTACTTTTCTATAATTCTAGTATTTAATGGGAAAAAATTAAACGATTTTCTTGTCCATGTATAAGGTATTTCTTCTTCAATGATTTCGAGGATATTTTAGTTTTGATCAAAAAAATTTTATTTCTTATGACTTTTCGTAAAATATGTTAATGCCATCTGAAAGAGGAACAGATAAGCTTTCCATCGAGCTCTTTGTCGAAGAAGTCGGTCGAAGGATGCAAGAGTTATTAGCAAAAAACTAATCGGTGGTTAATACGATTCCGTCCTACTGCCGATTCTTTTCGCAAATTACTTTTCTATAATTCTAGTATTTAATGGGAAAATATTAAACGATTTTTTTTGTCCATGTAAGAAACTATTAATTCTGAATAAAGTGTCACCCATTTATGCAATTAAAAAAATTTAAATGTCTCTTATTATATAAGGCATATTTTCCTGTGATAAGGTACTTATTTTTCAATGATTTCGAGGATATTTTAGTTTTGATCAAAACAATTTTATTTCTTACGACTTTTCATAAAATATGTTAATGCCATCTGAAAGAGGAACAGATAAGCTTTCCATCGAGCTCTTAGTCGAAGAAGTCGGTCGAAGGACGCAAGAGTTATTAGCAAAAAACTAATCGGTGGTCAACACGATTCCGTCCTACTGCCGATTTTTTTCGCAATTTACATTTCTATAATTCTAGTATTTAATGGGAAAAAATTAATCGAATTTTTTGTCCATTTATAAGGTATTTCTTCTTCAATGATTTCGAGGATATTTTAGTTTTGATCAAAAAAAATTTATTTCTTATGACTTTTCGTAAAATATGTTAATGCCATCTGAAAGAGGAACAGAAAAGCTTTCCAACGAGCTCTTTGTCGAAGAAGTCAGTCGAAGGATGCAAGAGTTATTAGCAAAAAACTAATCGGTGGTCAACATGTTTCCGTCCTACTGCCGATTCTCTTCGCAAAGTACTTTTCTATAATTCTAGTATTTAATGGGAAAAAATTAAACGAATTTTTAGTCCATGTAAAAAACTATTAGTCTTGAATAAAATGCCGCCAATTTATGCAATTAAAAAAATTAAAATGTCTCTTATTAGATAAGGCATATTTTCGTCTGATAAGGTACTTCTTTTTCAATGATTTCGAGGATATTTTAGTTTTGATCAAAAAAAATTTATTTCTTTTGACTTTTCGTAAAATATGTTAATGCCATCTGAAAGAGGAACAGATGAGCTTTCCATTGAGCTCTTAGTCGAAGAAATTTGTCGAAGGATGCAAGAATTATTAGCAAAAAACTAATCGGTGGTCAACAGGTTTCCGTCCTACTGCCGATTCTTTTCGCAGAGTACTTTTCTATAATTCTAGTATTTAATGGGAAAAAATAAAACGATTTTTTTGTCCATGTATAAGGTATTTCTTCTTCAATGATTTCGAGGATATTTTAGTTTTGATCAAAAAAAATTTATTTCTTATGACTTTTCGTAAAATATGTTAATGCCATCTGAAAGAGGAACAGATAAGCTTTCCAACGAGCTCTTAGTCGAAGAAGTCGGTCGAAGGACGCAAGAGTTATTAGCAAAAAACTAATCGGTGGTCAACACGATTCCGTCCTACTGCCGATTTTTTTCGCAATTTACTTTTCTATAATTCTAGTATTTAATGGGAAAAAATTGATCGAATTTTTTGTCCATTTATAAGGTATTTCTTCTTCAATGATTTCGAGGATATTTTAGTTTTGATCAAAAAAAATTTATTTCTTATGACTTTTCGTAAAATATGTTAATGCCATCTGAAAGAGGAACAGATAAGCTTTCCATCGAGCTCTTAGTCGAAGAAGTCGGTCGAAGGACGCAAGAGTTATTAGCAAAAAACTAATCGGTGGTCAACACATTTCCGTCCTACTGCCGATTCTCTTCGCAAAGTACTTTTCTATAATTATAGTATTTAATGGGAAAAAATTAAACGAATTTTTAGTCCATGTAAAAAACTATTAGTCTTGAATAAAATGACGCCAATTTATGCAATTAAAAAAATTAAAATGTCTCTTATTAGATAAGGCATATTTTCGTCTGATAAGGTACTTCTTTTTCAATGATTTCGAGGATATTTTAGTTTTGATCAAAAAAAATTTATTTCTTTTGACTTTTCGTAAAATATGTTAATGCCATCTGAAAGAGGAACAGATGAGCTTTCCATTGAGCTCTTAGTCGAAGAAGTTTGTCGAAGGATGCAAGAAGTATTAGCAAAAAACTAATCGGTGGTCAACAGGTTTCCGTCCTACTGCCGATTCTTTTCGCAGAGTACTTTTCTATAATTCTAGTATTTAATGGGAAAAAATAAAACGATTTTTTTGTCCATGTATAAGGTATTTCTTCTTCAATGATTTCGAGGATATTTTAGTTTTGATCAAAAAAAATTTATTTCTTATGACTTTTCGTAAAATATGTTAATGCCATCTGAAAAAGGAACAGATAAGCTTTCCAACGAGCTCTTTGTCGAAGAAGTCGGACGAAGGATGCAAGAGTTATTAGCAAAAAACTAATCGGTGTTCAACAAGTTTCCGTCCTACTGCCGATTCTCTTCGCAAAGTACTTTTCTATAATTCTAGTATTTAATGGGAAAAAATTAAACTAATTTTTAGTCCATGTAAAAAACTATTAATTCTGAATAAAGTGCCGCCCATTTATGCAATTAAAAAAATGTAAATGTCTCTTATTAGATAAGGCATATTTTCGTCTGATAAGGTATTTCTTCTTCAATGATTTCGAGGATATTTTAGTTTTGATCAAAAAAATGTTATTTCTTATAACTTTTCGTAAAATATGTTAATGCCATCTGAAAGAGGAACAGATAAGCTTTCCAACGAGCTCTTTGTCGAAGAAGTCGGACGAAGGATGCAAGAGTTATTAGCAAAAAACTAATCGGTGTTCAACACGTTTCCGTCCTACTGCCGATTCTCTTCGCAAAGTACTTTTCTATAATTCTAGTATTTAATGGGAAAATATTAAACGAATTTTTTGTCCATGTAAGAAACTATTAATTCTGAATAAAGTGCCACCCATTTATGCCATTAAACAAATTTTAATGTCTGTTATTATATAAGGAATATTTTCGTCTGCTAAGGTACTTCTTTTTCAATGATTTCGAGGATACTTTGGTTTTGATCAAAAAACATTTATGCAATTAAAAAAATTTAAATGTCTCTTATAAGATAAAGCATATTTTCATATGATAAGGTACTTCTTTTTCAATGATTTCGAGGATATTTTAGTTTTGATCAAAAAAAATTTATTTCTTTTGACTTTTCGTAAAAATGTTAATGCCATCTGAAAGAGGAACAGATAAGCTTTCCATCGAGCTCTTAGTCGAAGAAGTCGGTCGAAAGATTTAAGAGTTATTAGCAAAAAACTAATCGGTGTTCAACACGTTTCCGTCCTACTGCCGATTCTCTTCGCAAAGTACTTTTCTATAATTCTAGTATTTAATGGGAAAAAATTAAACAAATTTTTTGTCCATGTAAAAAACTATTAGTTCTGAATAAAATGCCGCCCATTTATGCAATTAAAAAATTTAAATGTCTCTTATTAGATAAGGCATATTTTCGTCTGATAAGGTACTTCTTTTTCAATGATTTCGAGGATATTTTAGTTTTGATCTAAAAAATTTTATTTCTTACGACTTTACGTAAAATATGTTAATGCCATCTAAAAGAGGAGCAGAAAAAGAAAAAAAAAAAACTATTAGTTCTGAACAAAATGCCGCCCATTTATGCAATTAAAAAAATTAAAATGTCTCTTATTAGATAAGGCATATTTTCGTCTGATAAGGTATTTCTTGTTCAATGATTTCGAGGATAATTTAGTTTTGATCAAAAAAATTTTATTTCTTATAACTTTTCGTAAAATATGTTAATGCCATCTGAAAGAGGAACAGATAAGCTTTCCATCGAGCTCTTTGTCGAAGAAGTCGGTCGAAGGATGCATGAGTTATTAGCAAAAAACTAATCGGTGGTCAACACGATTCCGTCCTACTGCCGATTCTTTTCGCAAATTACTTTTCTATAATTCTAGTATTTAATGGGAAAAAATTAAACGAATTTTTTGTCCATGTAAAAAACTATTAATTCTGAATAAAGTGCCACCCATTTATGCAATTAAAAAAATGTAAATGTCTCTTATTAGATAAGGCATATTTTCGTCTGATAAGGTATTTCTTCTTCAATGATTTCGAGGATATTTTAGTTTTGATCAAAAAAAATTTATTTCTTATGACTTTTCGTAAAATATGTTAATGCCATCTGAAAGAGGAACAGATAAGCTTTCCAACGAGCTTTCTGTCGAAGAAGTCGGTCGAAGGATGCAAGAGTTATTAGCAAAAAACTAATCGGTGGTCAACACGTTTCCGTCCTACTGCCGATTCTCTTCGCAAAGTACTTTTCTATAATTCTAGTATTTAATGGGAAAAAATTAAACGATTTTCTTGTCCATGTATAAGGTATTTCTTCTTCAATGATTTCGAGGATATTTTAGTTTTGATCAAAAAAAATTTATTTCTTATGACTTTTCGTAAAATATGTTAATGCCATCTGAAAGAGGAACAGATAAGCTTTCCATCGAGCTCTTTGTCGAAGAAGTCGGTCGAAGGATGCATGAGTTATTAGCAAAAAACTAATCGGTGGTCAACACGATTCCGTCCTACTGCCGATTCTTTTCGCAAATTACTTTTCTATAATTCTAGTATTTAATGGGAAAAAATTAAACGAATTTTTAGTCCATGTAGAAAACTATTAGTTCTGAATAAAATGCCGCCAATTTATGCAATTAAAAAAATTAAAATGTCTCTTTTTAGATAAGGCATATTTTCGTCTGATAAGGTACTTCTTGTTCAATGATTTCGAGGATATTTTAGTTTTGATCAAAAAAAATTTATTTCTTTTGACTTTTCGTAAACTATGTTAATGCCATTTGAAAGAGGAACAGATGAGCTTTCCATTGAGCTCTTAGTCGAAGAAGTTAGTCGAAGGATGCAAGAATTATTAGCAAAAAACTAATCGGTGGTCAACACGTTTCCGTCCTACTGCCGATTCTTTTCGCAAAGTACTTTTCTATAATTCTAGTGTTTAATGGAAAAAAATTAAACGAATTTTTGTCCATGTATAAGGTATTTCTTCTTCAATGATTTCGAGGATATTTTAGTTTTGATCAAAAAAATTTTATTTCTTATGACTTTTCGTAAAATATGTTAATGCCATCTGAAAGAGGAACAGATAAGTTTTCCATCGAGCTCTTTGTCGAAGAAGTCGGTCGAAGGATGCAAGAGTTATTAGCAAAAAACTAATCGGTTGTCAACACGATTCCGTCCTACTGCCGATTCTTTTCGCAAAGTACTTTTCTATAATTCTAGTATTTTATGGGAAAATATTAAACGAATTTTTTGTCCATGTAAGAAACTATTAATTCTGAATAAAGTGCCACCCATTTATGCCATTAAACAAATTTTAATGTCTGTTATTATATAAGGAATATTTTCGTCTGCTAAGGTACTTCTTTTTCAATGATTTCGAGGATACTTTGGTTTTGATCAAAAAACATTTATGCAATTAAAAAAATTTAAATGTCTCTTATAAGATAAAGCATATTTTCATCTGATAAGGTACTTCTTTTTCAATGATTTCGAGGATATTTTAGTTTTGATCAAAAAAAATTTATTTCTTTTGACTTTTCGTAAAAATGTTAATGCCATCTGAAAGAGGAACAGATAAGCTTTCCATCGAGCTCTTAGTCGAAGAAGTCGGTCGAAGGATTTAAGAGTTATTAGCAAAAAACTAATCGGTGTTCAACACGTTTCCGTCCTACTGCCGATTCTCTTCGCAAAGTACTTTTCTATAATTCTAGTATTTAATGGGAAAAAATTAAACAAATTTTTTGTCCATGTAAAAAACTATTAGTTCTGAATAAAATGCCGCCCATTTATGCAATTAAAAAAATTTAAATGTCTCTTATTAGATAAGGCATATTTTCGTCTGATAAGGTACTTCTTTTTCAATGATTTCGAGGATATTTTAGTTTTGATCTAAAAAATTTTATTTCTTACGACTTTTCGTAAAATATGTTAATGCCATCTAAAAGAGGAGCAGAAAAAAAAAAAAAAAAAAAACTATTAGTTCTGAACAAAATGCCGCCCATTTATGCAATTAAAAAAATTAAAATGTCTCTTATTAGATAAGGCATATTTTCGTCTGATAAGGTATTTCTTGTTCAATGATTTCGAGGATAATTTAGTTTTGATCAAAAAAATTTTATTTCTTATAACTTTTCGTAAAATATGTTAATGCCATCTGAAAGAGGAACAGATAAGCTTTCCATCGAGCTCTTTGTCGAAGAAGTCGGTCGAAGGATGCATGAGTTATTAGCAAAAAACTAATCGGTGGTCAATACGATTCCGTCCTACTGCCGATTCTTTTCGCAAATTACTTTTCTATAATTCTAGTATTTAATGGGAAAAAATTAAACGAATTTTTTTTCCATGTAAAAAACTATTAATTCTGAATAAAGTGCCACCCATTTATGCAATTAAAAAAATGTAAATGTCTCTTATTAGATAAGGCATATTTTCGTCTGATAAGGTATTTCTTCTTCAATGATTTCGAGGATATTTTAGTTTTGATCAAAAAAAATTTATTTCTTATGACTTTTCGTAAAATATGTTAATGCCATCTGAAAGAGGAACAGATAAGCTTTCCAACGAGCTCTCTGTCGAAGAAGTCGGTCGAAGGATGCAAGAGTTATTAGCAAAAAACTAATCGGTGGTCAACACGTTTCCGTCCTACTGCCGATTCTCTTCGCAAAGTACTTTTCTATAATTCTGGTATTTAATGGGAAAAAATTAAACGATTTTCTTGTCCATGTATAAGGTATTTCTTCTTCAATGATTTCGAGGATATTTTAGTTTTGATCAAAAAAAATTTATTTCTTATGACTTTTCGTAAAATATGTTAATGCCATCTGAAAAAGGAACAGATAAGCTTTCCATTGAGCTCTTTAACGAAGAAGTCGGACGAAGGATGCAAGAGTTATTAGCAAAAAACTAATCGGTGTTCAACACGTTTCCGTCCTACTGCCGATTCTCTTCGCAAAGTACTTTTCTATAATTCTAGTATTTAATGGGAAAAAATTAAACGAATTTTTAGTCCATGTAAAAAACTATTAGTTCTGAATAAAATGCCGCCAATTTATGCAATTAAAAAAATTAAAATGTCTCTTTTTAGATAAGGCATATTTTCGTCTGATAAGGTACTTCTTGTTCAATGATTTCGAGGATATTTTAGTTTTGATCAAAAAAAATGTATTTCTTTTGACTTTTCGTAAACTATGTTAATGCCATTTGAAAGAGGAACAGATGAGCTTTCCATTGAGCTATTAGTCGAAGAAGTTAGTCGAAGGATGCAAGAATTATTAGCAAAAAACTAATCGGTGGTCAACACGTTTCCGTCCTACTGCCGATTCTTTTCGCAAAGTACTTTTCTATAATTCTAGTGTTTAATGGAAAAAAATTAAACGAATTTTTGTCCATGTATAAGGTATTTCTTCTTCAATGATTTCGAGGATATTTTAGTTTTGATCAAAAAAATTTTATTTCTTATGACTTTTCGTAAAATATGTTAATGCCATCTGAAAGAGAAACAGATAAGTTTTCCATCGAGCTCTTTGTCGAAGAAGTCGGTCGAAGGATGCAAGAGTTATTAGCAAAAAACTAATCGGTTGTCAACACGTTTCCGTCCTACTGCCGATTCTTTTCGCAAAGTACTTTTCTATAATTCTAGTATTTAATGGGAAAATATTAAACGAATTTTTTGTCCATGTAAGAAACTATTAATTCTGAATAAAGTGCCACCCATTTATGCCATTAAACAAATTTTAATGTCTGTTATTAGATAAGGAATATTTTCGTCTGCTAAGGTACTTCTTTTTCAATGATTTCGAGGATACTTTGGTTTTGATCAAAAAACATTTATGCAATTAAAAAAATTTAAATGTCTCTTATAAGATAAAGCATATTTTTATCTGATAAGGTACTTCTTTTTCAATGATTTCGACGATATTTTAGTTTTGATCAAAAAAAATTTATTTCTTTTGACTTTTCGTAAAATATGTTAATGCCATCTGAAAGAGGAACAGATAAGCTTTCCATCGAGCTCTTAGTCGAAGAAGTCGGTCGAAGGATTTAAGAGTTATTAGCAAAAAACTAATCAGTGGTCAACACGATTCCGTCCTACTGCCGATTCTCTTTGCAAAGTACTTTTCTATAATTCTAGTATTTAATGGGAAAAAATTAAACAAATTTTTTGTCCATGTAAAGAACTATTAGTTCTGAATAAAATGCCGCCCATTTATGCAATTAAAAAAATTTAAATGTCTCTTATTAGATAAGGCATATTTTTGTCTGATAAGGTACTTCTTTTAAAATGATTTCGAGGATATTTTAGTTTTGATCTAAAAAATTTTATTTCTTACGACTTTACGTAAAATATGTTAATGCCATCTAAAAGAGGAGCAGAAAAAAAAAAAAAAAAAACTATTAGTTCTGAACAAAATGCCGCCCATTTATGCAATTAAAAAAATTAAAATGTCTCTTATTAGATAAGGCATATTTTCGTCTGATAAGGTATTTCTTGTTCAATGATTTCGAGGATAATTTAGTTTTGATCAAAAAAATTTTATTTCTTATAACTTTTCGTAAAATATGTTAATGCCATCTGAAAGAGGAACAGATAAGCTTTCCATCGAGCTCTTTGTCGAAGAAGTAGGACGAAGGATGCAAGAGTTATTAGCAAAAAACTAATCGGTGTTCAACACGTTTCCGTCCTACTGCCGATTCTCTTCGCAAAGTACTTTTCTATAATTCTAGTATTTAATGGGAAAAAATTAAACGAATTTTTGGTCCATGTAAAAAACTATTAGTTCTGAATAAAATGCTGCCAATTTATGCAATTAGAAAAATTAAATATCTCTTTTTAGATAAGGCATATTTTCGTCTGATAAGGTATTTCTTCTTCAATGCTTTCGAGGATATTTTAGTTTTGATCAAAACAAATTTATTTCTTATGACTTTTCGTAAAATATGTTAATGCCATCTGAAAGAGGAACAGATAATCTTTCCATCGAGCTCTTAGTCGAAGAAGTCGGTCGATGGATGCAAGAGTTATTGGCAAAAAACTAATCGGTAGTCAACACGATTCCGTTCTACTGTCGATTCTTTTCGCAAAGTACTTTTCTATAATTCTAGTATTTAATGGGAAAAAATGAAACGAATTTTTTGTCCATGTAAAAAACTATTAGTTCTGAATAAAATGCCGCCCATTTATGCAATTAAAAAAAATTTAAATGTCTCTTATTAGATAAGGCATATTTTCGTCTTATAAGGTACTTCTTCTTCAATGATTTCGAGGATATTTTAGTTTTGATCAAAAAACATTTATGCAATTAAAAAAATTTAAATGTCTCTTATTAGATAAGGCATATTTTCGTCTGATAAGGTACTTCTTCTTCAATGCTTTCGAGGATATTTTAGTTTTGATCAAAAAAAATTTATTTCTTTTGACTTTTCGTAAAATATCTTAATGCCATCTGTAAGAGGAACAGATAAGCTTTCCATCGAGCTCTTAGTCGAAGAAGTCGGTCGAAGGATGCAAGAGTTATTAGCAAAAAACTAATCGGTGGTCAACACGATTCCGTCCTACTGCCGATTCTTTTCGCAAAGTACTTTTCTATAATTCTAGTATTTAATGGGAAAAAATTAAACGAATTTTTAGGCCATGTAAAAAACAATAAGTTCTGAATATAATGCCGCCAATTTATGCAATTAAAAAAATTAAAATGTCTCTTATTAGATACGGCATATTTTCGTCTGATAAGGTACTTCTTTTTCAATGATTTCGAGGATATTTTAGTTTTGATCAAAAAAAATGTATTTCTTTTGACTTTTCGTAAAATATGTTAATGCCATCTGAAAGAGGAACAGATAAGCTTTCCATCGAGCACTTAGTCGAAGAAGTCGGTCGAAGGATGCAAGAGTTATTAGCAAAAAACTAATCGGTGGTCAACACGATTCCGTCCTACTGCCGATTCTTTTCGCAAAGTACTTTTCTATAATTCTAGTATTTAATGGGAAAAAATTAAACGAATTTTTTGTCCATGTAAAAAACTATTAATTTTGAATAAAATGCCACCCATTTACGCAATTAAAAAAATGTAAATGTCTCTTATTAGATAAGGCATATTTTCGTCTGATAAGGTATTCCTTCTTCAATGATTTCGAGGATATTTTAGTTTTGATCAAAAAAATTTTATTTCTTATGACTTTTCGTAAAATATGTTAATGCCATCTGAAAGAGGAACAGATAAGCTTTCCATCGAGCTCTTTGTCGAAGAAGTCGGTCGAAGGATGCAAGAGTTGTTAGCAAAAAACTAATCGGTGGTCAACACGTTTCCGTCCTACTGCCGATTCTCTTCGCAAAGTACTTTTCTATAATTCTAGTATTTAATGGGAAAAAATTAAACGAATTTTTAGTCCATGTAAAAAACTATTAGTTCTGAATAAAATGCCACCCATTTATGCAATTAAAAAAATTTTAATGTCTGTTATTAGATAAGGCATATTTTCGTCTGCTAAGGTACTTCTTTTTCAATGATTTCGAGGATACTTTAGTTTTGATCAAAAAACATTTATGCAATTAAAAAAATTTAAATGTTTCTTATTAGATAAGGCATATTTTCGTCTTATAAGGTACTTCTTCTTCAATGATTTCGAGGATATTTTAGTTTTGATCAAAAAAAATTTATTTCTTTTGACTTTTCGTAAAATATGTTAATGCCATCTGAAAGAGAAACAGATAAGCTTTCCATCGAGCTCTTAGTCGAAGAAGTTAGTCGAAGGATGCAAGAATTATTAGCAAAAAACTAATCGGTGGTCAACACGTTTCCGTCCTACTGCCGATTCTTTTCGCAAAGTACTTTTCTATAATTCTAGTATTTATGGGAAAAAATTAAACGATTTTTTTGTCCATGTATAAGGTATTTCTTCTTCAATGATTTCGAAGATGTTTTAGTTTTGATCAAAAAAAATTTATTTCTTATGACTTTTTGTAAAATATGTTAATGCCATCTGAAAGAGGAACAGATAAACTTTCCATCGAGCTCTTTGTCGAAGAAGTCGGTCGAAGGATGCAAGAGTTATTAGCAAAAAACTAATCGGTGGTCAACACGTTTCCGTCCTACTGCCGATTCTTTTCGCAAAGTACTTTTCTATAATTCTAGTATTTAATGGGAATAAATTAAACGAATTTTTTGTCCATGTAAGAAACTATTAATTCCGAATGAAATGCCGCCCATTTATGCAATTAAAAAAATTTAAATGTCTCTTATTAGATAAGGCATATTTTCGTCGGATAAGGTATTTCTTCTCAAATGATTTCGAGGATATTTTAGGTTTGATCAAAAAAATTTTATTTCTTTTGACTTTTCGTAAAATATGTTAATGCCATCTGAAAGAGGAACAGATAAGCTTTCCATTGAGCTCTTAGTCGAAGAAGTTTGTCGAAGGATGCAAGAATTATTAGCAAAAAACTAATCGGTGGTCAACACGTTTCCGTCCTACTGCCGATTCTTTTCGCAAAGTACTTTTCTATAATTCTAGTGTTTAATGGGAAAAAATTAAACGAATTTTTTGGCCATGTAAAAAACTATTAATTTTAAATAAAATGCTGCTCATTTATGCAATTAAAAAAATGTAAATGTCTCTTATTAGATAAGCCATATTTTCGTCTGATAAGGTATTTCTTCTTCAATGATTTCGAGGATACTTTAGTTTTTAACAAAAAACATTTATGCAATTAAAAAAATGTAAATGTCTCTTATTAGATAAGGCATATTTTCGTCTTATAAGGTACTTCTTCTTCAATGATTTCGAGAATATTTTAGTTTTGATCAAAAAAAATTTATTTCTTATGACTTTTCGTAAAATATGTTAATGCCATCTGAAAGAGGAACAGATAAGCTTTCTATCGAGCTCTTTGTCGAAGAAGTCGGTCGAAGGATGCAAGAGTTATTAGCAAAAAACTAATCGGTGGTCAACACGTTTCCGTCCTACTGCCGATTCTCTTCACAAAGTACTTTTCTATAATTCTAGAATTTATTGGGAAAAAATTAAACGAATTTTTAGTCCATTTAAAAAACTATTAGTTCTGAATAAAATGCCGCCAATTTATGCAATTAAAAAAATTAAAATGTCTCTTATTAGATAAGGCATATTTTCGTCTGATAAGGTACTTCTTTTTCAATGATTTCGAGGATATTTTAGTTTTATTAGCAAAAAATTTATTTCTTTTGACTTTTCGTAAAATATGTTAATGCCATCTGAGAGAGGAACAGATGAGCTTTCCATTGAGCTCTTAGTCGAAGAAGTTAGTCGAAGGATGCAAGAATTATTAGCAAAAAACTAATCGGTGGTCAACACGTTTCCGTCCTACTGCCGATTCTTTTCGCAAAGTACTTTTCTATAATTCTAGTATTTAATGGGAAAAAATTAAACGATTTTTTTGTCCATGTATAAGGTATTTCTTCTTCAATGATTTCGAGGATATTTTAGTTTTGATCGAAAAAAATTTATTTCTTATGACTTTTCGTAAAATATGTTAATGCCATCTGAAAGAGGAACAGATAACCTTTCCATCGAGCTCTTTGTCGAAGAAGTCGGTCGAAGGATGCAAGAGTTATTAGCAAAAAACTAATCGGTTGTCAACACGATTCCGTCCTACTGCCGATTCTTTTCGCAAAGTACTTTTCTATAATTCTAGTATTTAATGGGAATAAATTAAACGAATTTTTTGTCCATGTAAGAAACTATTAATTCTGAATAAAGTGCCGCCCATTTATGCAATTAAAGAAATGTAAATGTCTCTTATTAGATAAGGCATATTTTCGTCTGATAAGGTACTTCTTCTTCAATGATTTCGAGGATATTTTAGTTTTGATCAAAAAAATTTTATTTCTTATAACTTTTCGTAAAATATGTTAATGCCATCTGAAAGAGGAACAGATAAGCTTTCCATCGAGCTCTTTGTCGAAGAAGTCGGTCGAAGGTTGCAAGAGTTGTTAGCAAAAAACTAATCGGTGGTCAACACGTTTCCGTCCTACTGCCGATTCTCTTCGCAAAGTACTTTTCTATAATTCTAGTATTTAATGGGAAAAAATTAAACGAATTTTTAGTCCATGTAAAAAACTATTAGTTCTGAATAAAATGCCGCCAATTTATGCAATTAAAAAAATTCAAATGTCTCTTATTAGATAAGGCATATTTTCGTCTGATAAGGTACTTCTTTTTCAATGATTTCGAGGATATTTTAGTTTTGATCAAAAAAAATTTATTTCTTTTGACTTTTCGTAAAATATGTTAATGCCATCTGAAAGAGGAACAGATAAGCTTTCCATCGAGCTCTTAGTCGAAGAAGTCGGTCGAAGGATGCAAGAGTTATTAGCAAAAAACTAATCGGTGGTCAACACGATTCCGTCCTACTGCCGATTCTTTTCGCAAAGTACTTTTCTATAATTCTAGTATATAATGGGAAAAAATTAAACGAATTTTTAGTCCATGTAAAAAACTATTAGTTCTGAATAAAATGCCACCCATTTATGCAATTAAAAAAAATTTAATGTCTGTTATTAGATAAGGCATATTTTCGTCTGATAAGGTACTTCTTTTTCAATGATTTCGAGGATACTTTGGTTTTGATCAAAAAACATTTATGCAATTAAAAAAATTTAAATGTCTCTTATTAGATAAGGCATATTTTCGACTTATAAGGTACTTCTTCTTCAATGATTTCGAGGATATTTTAGTTTTGATCAAAAAAAATTTATTTCTTTTGACTTTTCGTAAAATATGTTAATGCCATCTGAAAGAGAAACAGATAAGCTTTCCATCGAGCTCTTAGTCGAAGAAGTTAGTCGAAGGATGCAAGAATAATTAGCAAAAAACTAATCGGTGGTCAACACGTTTCCTTCCTACTGCCGATTCTTTTAGTCCATGTAAAAAACTATTAGTTCTGAATAAAATGCCGCCCATTTATGCAATTAAAAAAATTAAAATGTCTCTTATTAGATAAGGCATATTTTCGTCTGATAAGGTACTTCTTTTTCAATGATTTCGAGGATATTTTAGTTTTGATCAAAAAAATTTATTTCTTTTGACTTTTCGTAAAATATGTAAATGCCATCTGAAAGAGGAACAGATAAGCTTTCCATCGAGCTCTTAGTCGAAGAAGTCGGTCGAAGGATGCAAGAGTTATTAGCAAAAAACTAATCGGTGGTCAACACGATTCCGTCCTACTGCCGATTCTTTTCGCAAAGTACTTTTCTATAATTCTAGTATTTATGGGAAAAAATTAAACGATTTTTTTGTCCATGTATAAGGTATTTCTTCTTCAATGATTTCGAGGATATTTTAGTTTTGATCGAAAAAAATTTATTTCTTATGACTTTTCGTAAAATATGTTAATGCCATCTGAAAGAGGAACAGATAAGCTTTCTATCGAGCTCTTTGTCGAAGAAGTCGGTCGAAGGATGCAAGAGTTATTAGCAAAAAACTAATCGGTGGTCAACACGATTCCGTCCTACTGCCGATTCTTTTCGCAAAGTACTTTTCTATAATTCTAGTATTTATGGGAAAAAATTAAACGATTTTTTTGTCCATGTATAAGGTATTTCTTCTTCAATGATTTCGAGGATATTTTAGTTTTGATCGAAAAAAATTTATTTCTTTTGACTTTTCGTAAAATATGTAAATGCCATCTGAAAGAGGAACAGATAAGCTTTCCATCGAGCTCTTAGTCGAAGAAGTCGGTCGAAGGATGCAAGAGTTATTAGCAAAAAACTAATCGGTGGTCAACACGTTTCCGTCCTACTGCCGATTCTCTTCACAAAGTACTTTTCTATAATTCTAGAATTTATTGGGAAAAAATTAAACGAATTTTTAGTCCATTTAAAAAACTATTAGTTCTGAATAAAATGCCGCCAATTTATGCAATTAAAAAAATTAAAATGTCTCTTATTAGATAAGGCATATTTTCGTCTGATAAGGTACTTCTTTTTCAATGATTTCGAGGATATTTTAGTTTTATTAGCAAAAAATTTATTTCTTTTGACTTTTCGTAAAATATGTTAATGCCATCTGAGAGAGGAACAGATGAGCTTTCCATTGAGCTCTTAGTCGAAGAAGTTAGTCGAAGGATGCAAGAATTATTAGCAAAAAACTAATCGGTGGTCAACACGTTTCCGTCCTACTGCCGATTCTTTTCGCAAAGTACTTTTCTATAATTCTAGTATTTATGGGAAAAAATTAAACGATTTTTTTGTCCATGTATAAGGTATTTCTTCTTCAATGATTTCGAGGATATTTTAGTTTTGATCGAAAAAAATTTATTTCTTATGACTTTTCGTAAAATATGTTAATGCCATCTGAAAGAGGAACAGATAACCTTTCCATCGAGCTCTTTGTCGAAGAAGTCGGTCGAAGGATGCAAGAGTTATTAGCAAAAAACTAATCGGTTGTCAACACGATTCCGTCCTACTGCCGATTCTTTTCGCAAAGTACTTTTCTATAATTCTAGTATTTAATGGGAATAAATTAAACGAATTTTTTGTCCATGTAAGAAACTATTAATTCTGAATAAAGTGCCGCCCATTTATGCAATTAAAGAAATGTAAATGTCTCTTATTAGATAAGGCATATTTTCGTCTGATAAGGTACTTCTTCTTCAATGATTTCGAGGATATTTTAGTTTTGATCAAAAAAATTTTATTTCTTATAACTTTTCGTAAAATATGTTAATGCCATCTGAAAGAGGAACAGATAAGCTTTCCATCGAGCTCTTTGTCGAAGAAGTCGGTCGAAGGTTGCAAGAGTTGTTAGCAAAAAACTAATCGGTGGTCAACACGTTTCCGTCCTACTGCCGATTCTCTTCGCAAAGTACTTTTCTATAATTCTAGTATTTAATGGGAAAAAATTAAACGAATTTTTAGTCCATGTAAAAAACTATTAGTTCTCTGAATAAAATGCCGCCAATTTATGCAATTAAAAAAATTCAAATGTCTCTTATTAGATAAGGCATATTTTCGTCTGATAAGGTACTTCTTTTTCAATGATTTCGAGGATATTTTAGTTTTGATCAAAAAAAATTTATTTCTTTTGACTTTTCGTAAAATATGTTAATGCCATCTGAAAGAGGAACAGATAAGCTTTCCATCGAGCTCTTAGTCGAAGAAGTCGGTCGAAGGATGCAAGAGTTATTAGCAAAAAACTAATCGGTGGTCAACACGATTCCGTCCTACTGCCGATTCTTTTCGCAAAGTACTTTTCTATAATTCTAGTATATAATGGGAAAAAATTAAACGAATTTTTAGTCCATGTAAAAAAACTATTAGTTCTGAATAAAATGCCACCCATTTATGCAATTAAAAAAAATTTAATGTCTGTTATTAGATAAGGCATATTTTCGTCTGATAAGGTACTTCTTTTTCAATGATTTCGAGGATACTTTGGTTTTGATCAAAAAACATTTATGCAATTAAAAAAATTTAAATGTCTCTTATTAGATAAGGCATATTTTCGACTTATAAGGTACTTCTTCTTCAATGATTTCGAGGATATTTTAGTTTTGATCAAAAAAAATTTATTTCTTTTGACTTTTCGTAAAATATGTTAATGCCATCTGAAAGAGAAACAGATAAGCTTTCCATCGAGCTCTTAGTCGAAGAAGTTAGTCGAAGGATGCAAGAATAATTAGCAAAAAACTAATCGGTGGTCAACACGTTTCCTTCCTACTGCCGATTCTTTTAGTCCATGTAAAAAACTATTAGTTCTGAATAAAATGCCGCCCATTTATGCAATTAAAAAAATTAAAATGTCTCTTATTAGATAAGGCATATTTTCGTCTGATAAGGTACTTCTTTTTCAATGATTTCGAGGATATTTTAGTTTTGATCAAAAAAATTTATTTCTTTTGACTTTTCGTAAAATATGTAAATGCCATCTGAAAGAGGAACAGATAAGCTTTCCATCGAGCTCTTAGTCGAAGAAGTCGGTCGAAGGATGCAAGAGTTATTAGCAAAAAACTAATCGGTGGTCAACACGATTCCGTCCTACTGCCGATTCTTTTCGCAAAGTACTTTTCTATAATTCTAGTGTTTAATGGGAAAAAATTAAACGAATTTTTTGGCCATGTAAAAAACTATTAATTTTGAATAAAATGCTGCCCATTTATGCTATTAAAAAAATGTAAATGTCTCTTATTAGATAAGGCATATTTTCGTCTTATAAGGTACTTCTTCTTCAATGATTTCGAGGATATTTTAGTTTTGATCAAAAAAAATTTATTTCTTATGACTTTTCGTAAAATATGTTAATGCCATCTGAAAGAGGAACAGATTAGCTTTCTATCGAGCTCTTTGTCGAAGAAGTCGGTCGAAGGATGCAAGAGTTATTAGCAAAAAACTAATTGGTGGTCAACACGTTTCCGTCCTACTGCCGATTCTCTTCGCAAAGTACTTTTCTATAATTCTAGTATTTAATGGGAAAAAATTAAACGATTTTTTTGTCCATGTAAGAAACTATTGATTCTGAATAAAGTGCCGCCCATTTATGCAATTAAAGAAATGTAAATGTCTCTTATTAGATAAGGCATATTTTCGTCTGATAAGGTATTTCTTCTTCAATGATTTCGAGGATATTTTAGTTTTGATCAAAAAAATTTTATTTCTTATAACTTTTCGTAAAATATGTTAATGCCATCTGAAAGAGGAACAGATAAGCTTTCCATCGAGCTCTTTGTCGAAGAAGTCGGTCGAAGGATGCATGAGTTATTAGCAAAAAACTAATCGGTGGTCAACACGATTCCGTCCTACAGCCGATTCTTTTCGCAAATTACTTTTCTGTAATTCTAGTATTTAATGGGAAAAAATTAAACGAATTTTTTGTCCATGTAAAAAACTATTAATTATGAATAAAGTGCCACCCATTTATACAATTAAAAACATGTAAATGTCTCTTATTAGATAAGGCATATTTTCGTCTGATAAGGTATTTCTTCTTCAATGATTTCGAGGATATTTTAGTTTTGATCAAAAAAAAATTTATTTCTTTTGACTTTTCGTAAAATATGTTAATGCCATCTGAAAGAGGAACAGATGAGCTTTCCATTGAGCTCTTAGTCGAAGAAGTTAGTCGAAGGATGCAAGAATTATTAGCAAAAAACTAATCAGTGGTCAACACGTTTCCGTCCTACTGCCGATTCTCTTCGCAAAGTACTTTTCTATAATTCTAGTATTTAATGGGAAAAAATTAAACGATTTTTTTGTCCATGTAAGAAACTATTGATTCTGAATAAAGTGCCGCCCATTTATGCAATTAAAGAAATGTAAATGTCTCTTATTAGATAAGGCATATTTTCGTCTGATAAGGTATTTCTTCTTCAATGATTTCGAGGATATTTTAGTTTTGATCAAAAAAATTTTATTTCTTATAACTTTTCGTAAAATATGTTAATGCCATCTGAAAGAGGAACAGATAAGCTTTCCATCGAGCTCTTTGTCGAAGAAGTCGGTCGAAGGATGCATGAGTTATTAGCAAAAAACTAATCGGTGGTCAACAGGTTTCCGTCCTAGTGCCGATTCTTTTCGCAGAGTACTTTTCTATAATTCTAGTATTTAATGGGAAAAAATAAAACGATTTTTTTGTCCATGTATAAGGTATTTCTTCTTCAATGATTTCGAGGATATTTTAGTTTTGATCAAAAAAAATTTATTTCTTATGACTTTTCGTAAAATATGTTAATGCCATCTGAAAAAGGAACAGATAAGCTTTCCATTGAGCTCTTTGTCGAAGAAGTCGGTCGAAGGATGCAAGAGTTATTAGCAAAAAACTAATCGGTTGTCAACACGTTTCCGTCCTACTGCCGATTCTTTTCGCAAAGTACTTATCTATAATTCTAGTATTTAATGGGAATAAATTAAACGAATTTTTAGTCCATGTAAGAAACTATTAATTCTGAATAAAGTGCCGCCCATTTATGCAATTAAAAAAATGTAAATGTCTCTTATTAGATAAGGCATATTTTCGTCTGATAAGGTATTTCTTCTTCAATGATTTCGAGGATAGTTTAGTTTTGATCAAAAAAATTTTATTTCTTATAACTTTTCGTAAAATATGTTAATGCCATCTGAAAGAGGAACAGATAAGCTTTCCATCGAGCTCTTTGTCGAAGAAGTCGGTCGAAGGTTGCAAGAGTTGTTAGCAAAAAACTAATCGGTGGTCAACACGTTTCCGTCCTACTTCCGATTCTTTTCGCAAAGTACTTTTCTATAATTCTAGAATTAATTGGAAAAAAATTTAATTTCTTACGACTTTTCGTAAAATATGTTAATGCCATCTGAAAGAGGAACAGATAAGCTTTCCATCGAGCTCTTTGTCGAAGAAGTCGGTCGAAGGTTGCAAGAGTTGTTATCAAAAAACTAATCGGTGGTCAACACGTTTCCGTCCTACTGCCGATTCTCTTCGCAAAGTACTTTTCTATAATTCTAGTATTTAATGGGAAAAAATTAAACGAATTTTTAGTCCATGTAAAAAACTATTAGTTCTGAATAAAATGCCGCCAATTTATGCAATTAAAAAAATTCAAATGTCTCTTATTAGATAAGGCATATTTTCGTCTGATAAGGTCCTTCTTTTTCAATGATTTCGAGGATATTTTAGTTTTGATCAAAAAATATTTATTTCTTTTGACTTTTCGTAAAATATGTTAATGCCATCTGAAAGAGGAACAGATAAGCTTTCCATCGAGCTCTTAGTCGAAGAAGTCGGTCGAAGGATGCAAGAGTTATTAGCAAAAAACTAATCGGTGGTCAACACGATTCCGTCCTACTGCCGATTCTTTTCGCAAAGTACTTTTCTATAATTCTAGTATATAATGGGAAAAAATTAAACGAACTTTTAGTCCATGTAAAAAACTATTAGTTCTGAATAAAATGCCACCCATTTATGCAATTAAAAAAATTAAAATGTCTCTTATTAGATAAGGCATATTTTCGTCTGATAAGGTACTTCTTTTTCAATGATTTCGAGGATACTTTGGTTTTGATCAAAAAACATTTATGCAATTAAAAAAATTTAAATGTCTCTTATTAGATAAGGCATATTTTCGACTTATAAGGTACTTCTTCTTCAATGATTTCGAGGATATTTTAGTTTTGATCAAAAAATATTTATTTCTTTTGACTTTTCGTAAAATATGTTAATGCCATCTGAAAGAGAAACAGATAAGCTTTCCATCGAGCTCTTAGTCGAAGAAGTTAGTCGAAGGATGCAAGAATAATTAGCAAAAAACTAATCGGTGGTCAACACGTTTCCGTCCTACTGCCGATTCTTTTAGTCCATGTAAAAAAACTATTAGTTCTGAATAAAATGCCGCCCATTTATGCAATTAAAAAAATTAAAATGTCTCTTATTAGATAAGGCATATTTTCGTCTGATAAGGTACTTCTTTTTCAATGATTTCGAGGATATTTTAGTTTTGATCAAAAAAATTTATTTCTTTTGACTTTTCGTAAAATATGTTAATGCCATCTGAAAGAGGAACAGATAAGCTTTCCATCGAGCTCTTAGTCGAAGAAGTCGGTCGAAGGATGCAAGAGTTATTAGCAAAAAACTAATCGGTGGTCAACACGATTCCGTCCTACTGCCGATTCTTTTCGCAAAGTACTTTTCTATAATTCTAGTGTTTAATGGGAAAAAATTAAACGAATTTTTTGGCCATGTAAAAAACTATTAATTTTGAATAAAATGCTGCCCATTTATGCAATTAAAAAAATGTAAATGTCTCTTATTAGATAAGGCATATTTTCGTCTTATAAGGTACTTCTTCTTCAATGATTTCGAGGATATTTTAGTTTTGATCAAAAAAAATTTATTTCTTATGACTTTTCGTAAAATATGTTAATGCCATCTGAAAGAGGAACAGAGTAGCTTTCTATCGAGCTCTTTGTCGAAGAAGTCGGTCGAAGGATGCAAGAGTTATTAGCAAAAAACTAATTGGTGGTCAACACGTTTCCGTCCTACTGCCGATACTCTTCACAAAGTACTTTTCTATAATTCTAGTATTTGTTGGGAGAAAATTAAACGAATTTTTAGTCCATGTAAAAAACTATTAGTTCTGAATAAAATGCCGCCAATTTATGCAATTAAAAAAATTAAAATGTCTCTTATTAGATAAGGCATATTTTCGTCTGATAAGGTATTTCTTCTTCAATGATTTCGAGGATATTTTAGTTTTGATCAAAAAAATGTTATTTCTTATAACTTTTCGTAAAATATGTTAATGCCATCTGAAAGAGGAACAGATGAGCTTTCCATTGAGCTCTTAGTCGAAGAAGTTAGTCGAAGGATGCAAGAATTATTAGCAAAAAACTAATCGGTGGTCAACACGTTTCCGTCCTACTGCCGATTCTCTTCGCAAAGTACTTTTCTATAATTCTAGTATTTAATGGGAAAAAATTAAACGATTTTTTTGTCCATGTAAGAAACTATTGATTCTGAATAAAGTGCCGCCCATTTATGCAATTAAAGAAATGTAAATGTCTCTTATTAGATAAGGCATATTTTCGTCTGATAAGGTATTTCTTCTTCAATGATTTCGAGGATATTTTAGTTTTGATCAAAAAAAATTTATTTCTTTTGACTTTTCGTAAAATATGTTAATGCCATCTGAAAGAGGAACAGATGAGCTTTCCATTGAGCTCTTAGTCGAAGAAGTTTGTCGAAGGATGCAAGAATTATTAGCAAAAAACTAATCGGTGGTCAACAGGTTTCCGTCCTAGTGCCGATTCTTTTCGCAAAGTACTTTTCTATAATTCTAGTATTTAATGGGAAAAAATAAAACGATTTTTTTGTCCATGTATAAGGTATTTCTTCTTCAATGATTTCGAGGATATTTTAGTTTTGATCAAAAAAATTTTATTTCTTTTGACTTTTTGTAAAATATGTTAATGCCATCTGAAAGAGGAGCACATAAGCTTTCCATTGAGCTCTGAGTCGAAGAAGTTGGTTGAAGGATGCAAGAGTTATTAGCAAAAAACTAATGTTTGATCAACACGTTTCCGATCTACTGCCGATTCTTTTCGCAAAGTACTTATCTATAATTCTAGTATTTAATGGGAATAAATTAAACGAATTTTTAGTCCATGTAAGAAACTATTAATTCTGAATAAAGTGCCGCCCATTTATGCAATTAAAAAAATGTAAATGTCTCTTATTAGATAAGGCATATTTTCGTCTGATAAGGTATTTCTTCTTCAATGATTTCGAGGATAGTTTAGTTTTGATCAAAAAAATGTTATTTCTTATAACTTTTCGTAAAATATGTTAATGCCATCTGAAAGAGGAACAGATAAGCTTTCCAACGAGCTCTTTGTCGAAGAAGTCGGACGAAGGATGCAAGAGTTATTAGCAAAAAACTAATCGGTGTTCAACACGTTTCCGTCCTACTGCCGATTCTCTTCGCAAAGTACTTTTCTATAATTCTAGTATTTAATGGGAAAAAATTAAACGAATTTTTAGTCCATGTAAAAAACTATTAGTTCTGAATAAAATGCCGCCAATTTATGCAATTAAAAAAATTTAAATGTCTCTTTTTAGATAAGGCATATTTTCGTCTGATAAGGTACTTCTTTTTCAATGATTTCGAGGATATTTTAGTTTTGATCAAAAAAAATTTATTTCTTTTGACTTTTCGTAAAATATGTTAATGCCATTTGAAAGAGGAACAGATGAGCTTTCCATTGAGCTTTTAGTCGAAGAAGTTAGTCGAAGGATGCAAGAATTATTAGCAAAAAACTAATCGGTGGTCAACACGTTTCCGTCCTACTGCCGATTCTTTTCGCAAAGTACTTTTCTATAATTCTAGTGTTTAATGGGAAAAAATTAAACGAATTTTTTGTCCATGTTTAAGGTATTTCTTCTTCAATGATTTCGAGGATATTTTAGTTTTGATCAAAAAAATTTTATTTCTTATGACTTTTCGTAAAATATGTTAATGCCATCTGAAAGAGGAACAGATAAGTTTTCCATCGAGCTCTTTGTCGAAGAAGTCGGTCGAAGGATGCAAGAGTTATTAGCAAAAAACTAATCGGTTGTCAACACGTTTCCGTCCTACTGCCGATTCTTTTCGCAAAGTACTTTTCTATAATTCCAGTATTTAATGGGAAAATATTAAACGAATTTTTTGTCCATGTAAGAAACTATTAATTCTGAATAAAGTGCCACCCATTTATGCCATTAAACAAATTTTAATGTCTGTTATTATATAAGGAATATTTTCGTCTGCTAAGGTACTTCTTTTTCAATGATTTCGAGGATACTTTGGTTTTGATCAAAAAACATTTATGCAATTAAAAAAATTTGAATGTCTCTTATAAGATAAAGCATATTTTCATCTGATAAGGTACTTCTTTTTCAATGATTTCGAGGATATTTTAGTTTTGATCAAAAAAAATTTATTTCTTTTGACTTTTCGTAAAAATGTTAATGCCATCTGAAAGAGGAACAGATAAGCTTTCCATCGAGCTCTTAGTCGAAGTCGGTCGAAGGATTTAAGAGTTATTAGCAAAAAACTAATCAGTGGTCAACACGATTCCGTCCTACTGCCGATTCTCTTTGCAAAGTACTTTTCTATAATTCTAGTATTTAATGGGAAAAAATTAAAAAAATTTTTTGTCCATGTAAAAAACTATTAGTTCTGAATAAAATGCCGCCCATTTATGCAATTAAAAAAATTTAAATGTCTCTTATTAGATAAGGCATATTTTCGTCTGATAAGGTACTTCTTTTTCAATGATTTCGAGGATATTTTAGTTTTCATCTAAAAAATTTTATTTCTTACGACTTTACGTAAAATATGTTAATGCCATCTAAAAGAGGAGCAGAAAAAAAAAAAAAAAAAAAAAAACTATTAGTTCTGAACAAAATGCCGCCCATTTATGCAATTAAAAAAATTAAAATGTCTCTTATTAGATAAGGCATATTTTCGTCTGATAAGGTATTTATTGTTCAATGATTTCGAGGATAATTTAGTTTTGATCAAAAAAATTTTATTTCTTATAACTTTTCGTAAAATATGTTAATGCCATCTGAAAGAGGAACAGATAAGCTTTCCATCGAGCTCTTTGTCGAAGAAATCGGTCGAAGGTTGCAAGAGTTGTTAGCAAAAAACTAATCGGTGGTCAACACGTTTCCGTCCTACTGCCGATTCTCTTCGCAAAGTACTTTTCTATAATTCTAGTATTTAATGGGAAAAAATTAAACGAATTTTTAGTCCATGTAAAAAACTATTAGTTCTGAATAAAATGCCGCCAATTTATGCAATTAAAAAAATTCAAATGTCTCTTATTAGATAAGGCATATTTTCGTCTGATAAGGTACTTCTTTTTCAATGATTTCGAGGATATTTTAGTTTTGATCAAAAAAATGTATTTCTATTGACTTTTCGTAAAATATGTTAATGCCATCTGAAAGAGGAACAGATAAGCTTTCCATCGAGCTCTTAGTCGAAGAAGTCGGTCGAAGGATGCAAGAGTTATTGCCCGAAGGCAACCCATTCCCATCTTCAGACGGCCCTGCCTGCTCAGGAGTTGGCGTCTGGACTCCGGACCAATACTGATCCAGAGGTCCTTGCCGTTTCCCTTGTCGCGGGCCAGCCCTCTCTTGATTGTCCAATCCCCGGTGTCGCAGTCCGCATTCTGGCTCTTGATCAATAAGAGGGTGGTTCGATCCTCCATAATTGGAGGTGGGATCCAGACCTTAATAATCGTTCGAGCCGGAATTTGGTCCACGGGGGACGACATCAATCTTAGCACCCGGCCAGGGGGCGTCTAGTTCCAGCAATGTGTCCTTGAGGAGCCGCAGGGACTCCTCATTGGCACATGCCACAACCTTGACACCCTTGTACCAGTTGATACCGTCAAACTCTGCCACGAAGGGATTTTCTGGCCGAGTGATGGCATCTGCTATCGCCCGGTTGATTGACCCTTCAAGGATGAGCCAGTTCTCGGTAGTGAGTTTCCCTTCCGGGTCCCTCCTATCGATAATGGCCACCTGCAGCTCCGGTTTCGAGCTTAAGCTTGCCAGAAATTCCCCTGGACGTTTCCGCTTGCTCTCCGAAGCCTTCGCCGAGTCATCAGACCTTTGTCTCTTATTGGGCCGTTGCGGTACTCTTGCTAGCCGTTCCCTCCTTTACGGGGGGTGTGGCTGCGGCAGGTTTCCCTCGGCACAGAGCACTCGTACTTTGTGCGGCGGTCTGAGTGTTACCAGGCGGGCCAGTAAGTCTCAGATACAGTCGCACGTTGTACTCATGCTTTTTGCGCAGTCTCTTTTCTCGGCCGCTCAGCGAACCCGGGTCGCGACCCTCCAGTCCCTTAAGGAACTTTAGAGAGGTCTTGTACCCAGACAGCCGTTTGCGTTTGAGATCATCGTCTGCTATGGTCTTTTTGGGTTGTCCCTGGACAACCGTCACTTCACCTTCATCTGTGCTCGATGACTCATCGTCTAGCGGCGGCTCCGCTAGCGCAAGCGCTAGCTCGGCAGCCGGCATCGATGGGCCTGTGAACACAAACTCCGACTCTGTGGCAGTTGGTTCCAGCTCTGTACCCTCCTGGCGACGGAGCGCACTCGCGCGCGTTCCGTCACTGTGACCACTGGCGACACGCAGAGAGGATTGCTCCTCCCCGTGCCCGCCGGTGGTAGCGGTCACACCTCCCACCGACGTTTGGGCTGACATCCCAGCCCGTGTTGCTCCTCTGCTCTTACGTCCCATCATAAGGGTGATGCAGTTTATACTTGCTGCCAAGTACCTCTGACCATGGCTTCGGGCCCAAGCCTCTCAGACTAGGTCTGAGAGACTTGGGTCCGTCACCTTTGCTAGACACTGCAAGGTCCTGCGGACAGACAAGAGATGCTAGCATCCCTCGGTTGCCCGAGACAATGCAGTATCCATTGCCCAGCCGGCACCCTCGGGGAGGGTTCAGTCAGAGGAGTTTTCGCCGGCCTAAAAAACTATTAGTTCTGAATAAAATGCCACCCATTTATGCAATTAAAAAAAATTTAATGTCTGTTATTAGATAAGGCATATTTTCGTCTGATAAGGTATTTCTTGTTCAATGATTTCGAGGATAATTTAGTTTTGATCAAAAAAATTTTATTTCTTATAACTTTTCGTAAAATATGTTAATGCCATCTGAAAGAGGAACAGATAAGCTTTCCATCGAGCTCTTTGTCGAAGAAGTCGGTCGAAGGATGCAAGAGTTATTAGCAAAAAACTAATCGGTGGTCAACACGATTCCGTCCTACTGCCGATTCTTTTCGCAAAGTACTTTTCTATAATTCTAGTATATAATGGGAAAAAATTAAACGAATTTTTAGTCCATGTAAAAAACTATTAGTTCTGAATAAAATGCCGCCAATTTATGCAATTAAAAAAATTAAAATGTCTCTTTTTAGATAAGGCATATTTTCGTCTGATAAGCTACTTCTTTTTCAATGATTTCGAGGATATTTTAGTTTTGATCAAAAACAATTTATTTCTTTTGACTTTTCGTAAACTATGTTAATGCCATTTGAAAGAGGAACAGATGAGCTTTCCATTGAGCTCTTAGTCGAAGAAGTTAGTCGAAGGATGCAAGAATTATTAGCAAAAAACTAATCGGTGGTCAACACGTTTCCGTCCTACTGCCGATTCTTTTGGCAAAGTACTTTTCTATAATTCTAGTGTTTAATGGGAAAAAATTAAACGAATTTTTGTCCATGTATAAGGTATTTCTTCTTCAATGATTTCGAGGATATTTTAGTTTTGATCAAAAAAATTTTATTTCTTATGACTTTTCGTAAAATATGTTAATGCCATCTGAAAGAGGAACAGATAAGTTTTCCATCGAGCTCTTTGTCGAAGAAGTCGGTCGAAGGATGCAAGAGTTATTAGTAAAAAACTAATCGGTTGTCAACACGTTTCCGTCCTACTGCCGATTGTTTTCGCAAAGTACTTTTCTATAATTCTAGTATTTAATGGGAAAATATTAAACGAATTTTTTGTCCATGTAAGAAACTATTAATTCTGAATAAAGTGCGACCCATTTATGCCATTAAACAAATTTTAATGTCTGTTATTAGATAAGGAATATTTTCGTCTGCTAAGGTACTTCTTTTTCAATGATTTCGAGGATACTTTGGTTTTGATCAAAAAACATTTATGCAATTAAAAAAATTTAAATGTCTCTTATAAGATAAAGCATATTTTTATCTGATAAGGTTCTTCTTTTTCAATGATTTCGAGGATATTTTAGTTTTGATCAAAAAAAATTTATTTCTTTTGACTTTTCGTAAAATATGTTAATGCCATCTGAAAGAGGAACAGATGAGCTTTCCATCGAGCTCTTAGTCGAAGAAGTCGGTCGAAGGATTTAAGAGTTATTAGCAAAAAACTAATCAGTGGTCAACACGATTCCGTCCTACTGCCGATTCTCTTTGCAAAGTACTTTTCTATAATTCTAGTATTTAATGGGAAAAAATTAAACAAATTAGTTCTGAATAAAATGCCGCCCATTTATGCAATTAAAAAAATTTAAATGTCTCTTATTAGATACGGCATATTTTCGTCTGATAAGGTACTTCTTTTAAAATGATTTCGAGGATATTTTAGTTTTGATCTAAAAAATTTTATTTCTTACGACTTTACGAAAAATATGTTAATGCCATCTAAAAGAGGAGCAGAACAAAAAAAAAAAAAAACTATTAGTTCTGAACAAAATGCCGCCCATTTATGCAATTAAAAAAATTAAAATGTCTCTTATTAGATAAGGCATATTTTCGTCTGATAAGGTATTTATTGTTCAATGATTTCGAGGATAATTTAGTTTTGATCAAAAAAACTTTATTTCTTATAACTTTTCGTAAAATATGTTAATGCCATCTGAAAGAGGAACAGATAAGCTTTCCATCGAGCTCTTTGTCGAAGAAGTCGGTCGAAGGATGCATGAGTTATTAGCAAAAAACTAATCGGTGGTCAACACGATTCCGTCCTACTGCCGATTCTTTTCGCAAATTACTTTTCTATAATTCTAGTATTTAATGGGAAAAAATTAAACGAATTTTTTGTCCATGTAAAAAACTATTAATTCTGAATAAAGTGCCACCCATTTATGCAATTAAAAAAATGTAAATGTCTCTTATTAGATAAGGCATATTTTCGTCTGATAAGGTATTTCTTCTTCAATGATTTCGAGGATATTTTAGTTTTGATCAAAAAAAATTTATTTCTTATAATTTTTCGTAAAATATGTTAATGCCATCTGAAAGAGGAACAGATAAGCTTTCCATCGAGCTCTTTGTCGAAGAAGTCGGTCGAAGGATGCAAGAGTTATTAGCAAAAAACTAATCGGTGGTCAACACGTTTCCGTCCTACTGCCGATTCTCTTCGCAAAGTACTTTTCTATAATTCTAGTATTTAGGAAAAAATTAAACGAATTTTTGTCCATGTAAGAAACTATTAATTCTGAATAAAGGGCCACCCATTTATGCAATTAAAAAAATGTAAATGTCTCTTATTAGATAAGGCATATTTTCGTCTGCTTAGGTACTTCTTTTTCATTGATTTCGAGGATACTTTGGTTTTGATCAAAAAAAATTTATTTCTTATAATTTTTCGTAAATATGTTTATGCCATCTGAAAGAGGAACAGATAGGAGATTCTAGTATTTAATGGGAAAAAATTAAACGAATTTTTAGTCCATTTAAAAAACTATTAGTTCTGAATAAAATGCCGCCCATTTATGCAATTAAAAAAATTAAAATGTCTCTTATTAGATAAGGCATATTTTCGTCTGATAAGGTACTTCTTTTTCAATGATTTCGAGGATATTTTAGTTTTGATCAAAAAAATTTATTGCTTTTGACTTTTCGTAAAATATGTTAATGCCATCTGAAAGAGGAACAGATAAGCTTTCCATCGAGCTCTTTGTCGAAGAAGTCGGGCGAAGGATGAAAGAGTTATTAGCAAAAAACTAATCGGTGGTCAACACGTTTCCGTCCTACTGCCGATTTCTTTTCGCAAAGTACTTTTCTATAATTCTAGTATTTAATGGGAAAAAATTAAACGAATTTTTTGTCCATGTATAAGGTATTTCTTTTTCAATGATTTCGAGGATATTTTTGTTTTGATCAAAAAAATTTTATTTCTTATGACTTTTCGTAAAATATGTTAATGCCATCTGAAAGAGGAACAGATAAGCTTTCCATCGAGCTCTTTGTCGAAGAAGTCGGTCGAAGGATGCAAGAGTTATTAGCAAAAAACTAATCGGTGGTCAACACGTTTCCGTCCTACTGCCGATTCTCTTCGCAAAGTACTTTTCTATAATTCTAGTATTTAATGGGAATAAATTAAACGAATTTTTAGTCCATGTAAGAAACTATTAATTCTGAATAAAGTGCCGCCCATTTATGCAATTAAAAAAATGTAAATGTCTCTTATTAGATAAGGCATATTTTCGTCTGATAAGGTATTTCTTCTTCAATGATTTCGAGGATATTTAGTTTTGATCAAAAAAATGTTATTTCTTATGACTTTTCGTAAAATATGTTAATGCCATCTGAAAGAGGAACAGATAAGCTTTCCAACGAGCTCTTTGTCGAAGAAGTCGGACGAAGGATGCAAGAGTTATTAGCAAAAAAACTAATCGGTGTTCAACACGTTTCCGTCCTACTGCCGATTCTCTTCGCAAAGTACTTTTCTATAATTCTAGTATTTAATGGGAAAAAATTAAACTAATTCTTAGTCCATGTAAAAAACTATTAGTTCTGAATAAAATGCCGCCAATTTATGCAATTAAAAAAATTTAAATGTCTCTTTTTAGATAAGGCATATTTTCGTCTGATAAGGTACTTCTTTTTCAATGATTTCGAGGATATTTAGTTTGATCAAAAAAAATTTATTTCTTTTGACTTTTCGTAAAATATGTTAATGCCATTTTGAAAGAGGAACAGATGAGCTTTCCATTGAGCTCTTAGTCGAAGAAGTTAGTCGAAGGATGCAAGAATTATTAGCAAAAACTATTCGGTGGTCAACACGTTTCCGTCTACTGCCGATTCTTTTCGCAAAGTACTTTTCTATAATTCTAGTGTTTAATGGGAAAAATTAAACGAATTTTTTGTCCATGTATAAGGTATTTCTTCTTCAATGATTTCGAGGATATTTTAGTTTTGATCAAAAAAAATTTATTTCTTTTGACTTTTCGTAAAATATGTTAATGCCATCTGAAAGAGGAACAGATAAGTTTTCCATCGAGCTCTTTGTCGAAGAAGTCGGTCGAAGGATGCAAGAGTTATTAGCAAAAAACTAATCGGTTGTCAACACGTTTCCGTCCTACTGCCGATTATTTTCGCAAAGTACTTTTCTATAATTCTAGTATTTAATGGGAAAATATTAAACGAATTTTTTATCCATGTAAGAAACTATTAATTCTGAATAAAGTGCCACCCATTTATGCCATTAAACAAATTTAATGTCTGTTATTATATAAGGAATATTTTCGTCTGCTAAGGTACTTCTTTTTCAATGATTTCGAGGATACTTTGGTTTTGATCAAAAAACATTTATGCAATTAAAAAAATTTAAATGTCTCTTATAAGATAAAGCATATTTTCATCTGATAAGCTACTTCTTTTTCAATGATTTCGAGGATATTTTAGTTTTGATCAAAAAAAATTTATTTCTTTTGACTTTTCGTAAAAATGTTAATGCCATCTGAAAGAGGAACAGATAAGCTTTCCATCGAGCTCTTAGTCGAAGAAGTCGGTCGAAGGATTTAAGAGTTATTAGCAAAAAACTAATCAGTGGTCAACACGATTCCGTCCTACTGCCGATTCTCTTTGCAAAGTACTTTCTATAATTCTAGTATTTAACGGGAAAAAATTAAACAAATTTTTTGTCCATGTAAAAAACTATTAGTTCTGAATAAATGCCGCCCATTTATGCAATTAAAAAAATTTAAATGTCTCTTATTAGATAAGGCATATTTTCGTCTGATAAGGTACTTCTTTTTCAATGATTTCGAGGATATTTTAGTTTTGATCTAAAAAATTTTATTTCTTACGACTTTACGTAAAATATGTTAATGCCATCTAAAAGAGGAGCAGAAAAAAAAAAAAAAAAAAAAACTATTAGTTCTGAACAAAATGCCGCCCATTTATGCAATTAAAAAAATTAAAATGTCTCTTATTAGATAAGGCATATTTTCGTCTGATAAGGTATTTCTTGTTCAATGATTTCGAGGATAATTTAGTTTTGATCAAAAAAATTTTATTTCTTATAACTTTTCGTAAAATATGTTAATGCCATCTGAAAGAGGAACAGATAAGCTTTCCATCGAGCTCTTTGTCGAAGAAGTCGTTCGAAGGATGCATGAGTTATTAGCAAAAAACTAATCGGTGGTCAACACGATTCCGTCCTACTGCCGATTCTTTTCGCAAATTACTTTTCTATAATTCTAGTATTTAATGGGAAAAAATTAAACGAATTTTTTGTCCATGTAAAAATCTATTAATTCTGAATAAAGTGCCACCCATTTATGCAATTAAAAAAATGTAAATGTCTCTTATTAGATAAGTCATATTTTCGTCTGATAAGGTATTTCTTCTTCAATGATTTCGAGGATATTTTAGTTTTGATCAAAAAAAATTTATTTCTTATGACTTTTCGTAAAATATGTTTATGCCATCTGAAAGAGGAACAGATAGGAGATTCTAGTATTTAATGGGAAAAATTAAACGAATTTTTAGTCCATTTAAAAAACTATTAGTTCTGAATAAAATGCCGCCCATTTATGCAATTAAAAAAATTAAAATGTCTCTTATTAGATAAGGCATATTTTCGTCTGATAAGGTATTTATTGTTCAATGATTTCGAGGATAATTTAGTTTTGATCAAAAATTTTATTTCTTATAATTTTTCGTAAAATATGTTAATGCCATCTGAAAGAGGAACAGATAAGCTTTCCATCGAGCTCTTTGTCGAAGAAGTCGGTCGAAGGATAGAAGAGTTATTAGCAAAAAACTAATCGGTGGTCAACACGTTTCCGTCCTACTGCCGATTCTCTTCGCAAAGTACTTTTCTATAATTCTAGTATTTAATGGGAAAAAATTAAACGAATTTTTGTCCATGTAAGAAACTATTAATTCTGAATAAAGTGCCACCCATTTATGCAATTAAAAAAATGTAAATGTCTCTTATTAGATAAGGCATATTTTCGTCTGCTTAGGTACTTCTTTTTCATTGATTTCGAGGATACTTGGTTTGATCAAAAAAAATTTATTCTTATAATTTTTCGTAAAATATGTTTATGCCATCTGAAAGAGGAACAGATAGGAGATTCTAGTATTTAATGGGAAAAAATTAAACGAATTTTTAGTCCATTTAAAAAACTATTAGTTCTGAATAAAATGCCGCCCCATTTATGCAATTAAAAAAATTAAAATGTCTCTTATTAGATAAGGCATATTTCGTCTGATAAGGTACTTCTTTTTCAATGATTTCGAGGATATTTTAGTTTTGATCAAAAAAAATTTATTGCTTTTGACTTTCGTAAAATATGTTAATGCCATCTGAAAGAGGAACAGATAAGCTTTCCATCGAGCTCTTTGTCGAAGAAGTCGGGCGAAGGATGAAAGAGTTATTAGCAAAAAACTAATCGGTGGTCAACACGTTTCCGTCCTACTGCCGATTCTTTTCGCAAAGTACTTTTCTATAATTCTAGTATTTAATGGGAAAAAATTAAACGAATTTTTTGTCCATGTATAAGGTATTTCTTTTTCAATGATTTCGAGGATATTTTTGTTTTGATCAAAAAAATTTTATTTCTTATGACTTTTCGTAAAATATGTTAATGCCATCTGAAAGAGGAACAGATAAGCTTCCATCGAGCTCTTTGTCGAAGAAGTCGGTCGAAGGATGCAAGAGTTATTAGCAAAAAACTAATCGGTGGTCAACACGTTTCCGTCCTACTGCCGATTCTCTTCGGAAAGTACTTTTCTATAATTCTAGTATTTAATGGGAATAAATTAAACGAATTTTTAGTCCATGTAAGAAACTATTAATTCTGAATAAAGTGCCGCCCATTTATGCAATTAAAAAAATGTAAATGTCTCTATTAGATAAGGCATATTTTCGTCTGATAAGGTATTTCTTCTTCAATGATTTCGAGGATATTTTAGTTTTGATCAAAAAAATGTTATTTCTTATGACTTTTCGTAAAATATGTTAATGCCATCTGAAAGAGGAACAGATAAGCTTTCCAACGAGCTCTTTGTCGAAGAAGTCGGACGAAGGATGCAAGAGTTATTAGCAAAAAACTAATCGGTGTTCAACACGTTTCCGTCCTACTGCCGATTCTCTTCGCAAAGTACTTTTCTATAATTCTAGTATTTAATGGGAAAAAATTAAACTAATTCTTAGTCCATGTAAAAAACTATTAGTTCTGAATAAAATGCCGCCAATTTATGCAATTAAAAAAATTTAAATGTCTCTTTTTAGATAAGGCATATTTTCGTCTGATAAGGTACTTCTTTTCAATGATTTCGAGGATATTTTAGTTTTGATCAAAAAAAATTTATTTCTTTTGACTTTTCGTAAAATATGTTAATGCCATTTGAAAGAGGAACAGATGAGCTTTCCATGAGCTCTTAGTCGAAGAAGTTAGTCGAAGGATGCAAGAATTATTAGCAAAAAACTATTCGGTGGTCAACACGTTTCCGTCCTACTGCCGATTCTCTTCGCAAAGTACTTTTCTATAATTCTAGTATTTAATGGGAAAAAATTAAACGATTTTCTTGTCCATGTAAAAAACTATTAGTTCTGAATAAAATGCCGCCCATTTATGCAATTAAAAAAATTAAATGTCTCTTATTAGATAAGGCATATTTTCGTCTGATAAGGTACTTCTTTTTCAATGATTTCGAGGATATTTTAGTTTTGATCAAAAAAAATTTATTTCTTTTGACTTTTCGTAAAAATGTTAATGCCATCTGAAAGAGGAACAGATAAGCTTTCCATCGAGCTCTTAGTCGAAGAAGTCGGTCGAAGGATTTAAGAGTTATTAGCAAAAAACTAATCAGTGGTCAACACGATTCCGTCCTACTGGCCGATTCTCTTTGCAAAGTACTTTTCTATAATTCTAGTATTTAACGGGAAAAAATTAAACAAATTTTTTTGTCCATGTAAAAAACTATTAGTTCTGAATAAAATGCCGCCCATTTATGCAATTAAAAAAATTTAAATGTCTCTTATTAGATAAGGCATATTTTCGTCTGATAAGGTACTTCTTTTTCAATGATTTCGAGGATATTTTAGTTTTGATCTAAAAAATTTTATTTCTTACGACTTTACGTAAAATATGTTAATGCCATCTAAAAGAGGAGCAGAAAAAAAAAAAAAAAAAAACTTTTAGTTCTGAACAAAATGCCGCCCATTTATGCAATTAAAAAAATTAAAATGTCTCTTATTAGATAAGGCATATTTTCGTCTGATAAGGTACTTCTTTTAAAATTATTTCGAGGATATTTTAGTTTTGATCTAAAAAATTTTATTTCTTACGACTTTACGTAAAATATGTTAATGCCATCTAAAAGAGGAGCAGAAAAAAAAAAAAAAAAAACTATTAGTTCTGAACAAAATGCCGCCCATTTATGCAATTAAAAAATTAAAATGTCTCTTATTAGATAAGGCATATTTTCGTCTGATAAGGTATTTATTGTTCAATGATTTCGAGGATAATTTAGTTTTGATCAAAAAAATTTTATTTCTTATAACTTTTCGTAAAATATGTTAATGCCATCTGAAAGAGGAACAGATAAGCTTTCCATCGAGCTCTTTGTCGAAGAAGTCGGACGAAGGATGCAAGAGTTATTAGCAAAAAACTAATCGGTGTTCAACACGTTTCCGTCCTACTGCCGATTCTCTTCGCAAAGTACTTTTCTATAATTCTAGTATTTAATGGGAAAAAATTAAACGAATTTTTGGTCCATGTAAAAAACTATTAGTTCTGAATAAAATGCCGCCAATTTATGCAATTAAAAAAATTAAAATGTCTCTTTTTAGATAAGGCATATTTTCGTCTGATAAGGTACTTCTTTTTCAATGATTTCGAGGATATTTTAGTTTTGATCAAAAAAAATTTATTTCTTTTGACTTTTCGTAAACTATGTTAATGCCATTTGAAAGAGGAACAGATGAGCTTTCCATTGAGCTCTTAGTCGAAGAAGTTAGTCGAAGGATGCAAGAATTATTAGCAAAAAACTAATCGGTGGTCAACACGTTTCCGTCCTACTGCCGATTCTTTTCGCAAAGTACTTTTCTATAATTCTAGTGTTTAATGGGAAAAAATTAAACGAATTTTTGTCTATGTATAAGGTATTTCTTCTTCAATGATTTCGAGGATATTTTTAGTTTTGATCAAAAAATTTTATTTCTTATGACTTTTCGTAAAATATGTTAATGCCATCTGAAAGAGGAACAGATAAGTTTTCCATCGAGCTCTTTGTCGAAGAAGTCGGTCGAAGGATGCAAGAGTTATTAGCAAAAAACTAATCGGTTGTCAACACGTTTCCGTCCTACTGCCGATTCTTTTCGCAAAGTACTTTTCTATAATTCTAGTATTTAATGGGAAAATATTAAACGAATTTTTTGTCCATGTAAGAAACTATTAATTCTGAATAAAGTGCCACCCATTTATGCCATTAAACAAATTTTAATGTCTGTTATTAGATAAGGAATATTTTCGTCTGCTAAGGTACTTCTTTTTCAATGATTTCGAGGATACTTTGGTTTTGATCAAAAAAGATTTATGCAATTAAAAAAATTTAAATGTCTCTTATAAGATAAAGCATATTTTTATCTGATAAGGTACTTCTTTTTCAATGATTTCGAGGATATTTTAGTTTTGATCAAAAAAAATTTATTTCTTTTGACTTTTCGTAAAATATGTTAATGCCATCTGAAAGAGGAACAGATAAGCTTTCCATCGAGCTCTTAGTCGAAGAAGTCGGTAGAAGGATTTAAGAGTTATTAGCAAAAAACTAATCAGTGGTCAACACGATTCCGTCCTACTGCCGATTCTCTTTGCAAAGTACTTTTCTATAATTCTAGTATTTAATTGGGAAAAAATTAAACAAATTAGTTCTGAATAAATGCCGCCCATTTATGCAATTAAAAAAAATTTAAATGTCTCTTATTAGATAAGGCATATTTTCGTCTGATAAGGTACTTCTTTTAAAATGATTTCGAGGATATTTTAGTTTTGATCTAAAAAATTTTATTTCTTACGACTTTACGTAAAATATGTTAATGCCATCTAAAAGAGGAGCAGAAAAAAAAAAAAAAAAAAACTATTAGTTCTGAACAAAATGCCGCCCATTTATGCAATTAAAAAAATTAAAATGTCTCTTATTAGATAAGGCATATTTTCGTCTGATAAGGTATTTATTGTTCAATGATTTCGAGTATAATTTAGTTTTTGATCAAAAAAATTTTATTTCTTATAACTTTTCGTAAAATATGTTAATGCCATCTGAAAGAGGAACAGATAAGCTTTCCATCGAGCTCTTTGTCGAAGAAGTCGGTCGAAGGATGCATGAGTTATTAGCAAAAAAACTAATCGGTGGTCAACACGATTCCGTCCTACTGCCGATTCTTTTCGCAAATTACTTTTCTATAATTCTAGTATTTAATGGGAAAAAATTAAACGAATTTTTTGTCCATGTAAATAACTATTAATTCTGAATAAAGTGCCACCCATTTATGCAATTAAAAAAATGTAAATGTCTTTTATTAGATAAGGCATATTTTCGTCTGATAAGGTATTTCTTCTTCAATGATTTCGAGGATATTTTAGTTTTGATCAAAAAAAATTTATTTCTTATAATTTTTCGTAAAATATGTTAATGCCATCTGAAAGAGGAATAGATAAGCTTTCCATCGAGCTCATTGTCGAAGAAGTCGGTCGAAGGATGCAAGAGTTAGTAGCAAAAAACTAATCGGTGGTCAACACGTTTCCGTCCTACTGCCGATTCTCTTCGCAAAGTACTTTTCTATAATTCTAGTATTTAATGGGAAAAAATTAAACGAATTTTTAGTCCATGTAAAAAACTATTAATTCTGAATAAAGTGCCACCCATTTATGCAATTAAAAAAATGTAAATGTCTCTTATTAGATAAGGCATATTTTCGTCTGCTTAGGTACTTCTTTTTCAATGATTTCGAGGATACTTTGGTTTGATCAAAAACATTTATGCAATTAAAAAAATTTAAATGTCTCTTATAAGATAAAGAATATTTTCATCTGATAAGGTACTCTTTTTCAATGATTTCGAGGATATTTTAGTTTTGATCTAAAAAATTTTATTTCTTACGACTTTACGTAAAATATGTTAATGCCATCTAAAAGAGGAGCAGAAAAAAAAAAAAAAAAAAAACTATTAGTTCTGAACAAAATGCCGCCCATTTATGCAATTAAAAAAATTAAAATGTCTCTTATTAGATAAGGCATATTTTCGTCTGATAAGGTATTTCTTGTTCAATGATTTCGAGGATAATTTAGTTTTGATCAAAAAAATTTTATTTCTTATAACTTTTCGTAAAATATGTTAATGCCATCTGAAAGAGGAACAGATAAGCTTTCCATCGAGCTCTTTGTCGAAGAAGTCGGTCGAAGGATTTAAGAGTTATTAGCAAAAAACTAATCAGTGGTCAACACGATTCCGTCCTACTGCCGATTCTCTTTGCAAAGTACTTTTATATAATTCTAGTATTTAATGGGAAAAAATCAAACGAATTTTTTGTCCATGTAAAAAACTATTAATTTGAATAAATGCTGCCCATTTATGCAATTAAAAAAAGGGTAAATGTCTCTTATAAGATAAGGCATATTTTCGTCTGATAAGGTATTTCTTCTTCAATGATTTCGAGGATATTTTAGTTTTGATCAAAAAAAATTTATTTCTTACAATTTTTCGTAAAATATGTTAATGCCATCTGAAAGAGGAACAGATAGGAGATTCTAGTATTTAATGGGAAAAAATTAAACGAATTTTTAGTCCATGTAAAAAACTATTAGTTCTGATAAAATGCCGCCAATTTATGCAATTAAAAAAATTAAAATGTCTCTTATTAGATAAGGCATATTTTCATCTGATAAGGTACTTCTTTTTCAATGATTTCGAGGATATTTTAGTTTTGATCAAAAAAAATTTATTTCTTTGACTTTCGTAAATATGTTAATGCCATCTGAAAGAGGAACAGATGAGCTTTCCATTGAGATCTTAGTCGAAGAAGTTTGTCGAAGGATGCAAGAATTATTAGCAAAAACTAATCGGTGGTCAACACGTTTCCGTCCTACTGCCGATTCTTTTCGCAAAGTACTTTTCTATAATTCTAGTGTTTAATGGGAAAAAATTAAACGAATTTTTTGGCCATGTAAAAAACTATTAATTTTGAATAAAATGCTGCCCTTTTATGCAATTAAAAAAAGGGTAAATGTCTCTTATAAGATAAGGCATATTTTCGTCTGATAAGGTATTTCTTGTTCAATGATTTCGAGGATATTTTAGTTTTGATCAAAAAAATTTTATTTCTTATAACTTTTCCTAAAATATGTTAATGCCATCTGAAAGAGGAACAGATAAGCTTTCCATCGAGCTCTTTGTCGAAGAAGTCGGTCGAAGGATGCATGAGTTATTAGCAAAAAACTAATCGGTGGTCAACACGATTCCGTCTTACTGCCGATTCTTTTCGCAAATTACTTTTATATAATTCTAGTATTTAATGGGAAAAAATCAAACGAATTTTTTGTCCATGTAAAAAACTATTAATTCTGAATAAAGTGCCACCCATTTATGCAATTAAAAAAATGTAAATGTCTCTTATTAGATAAGGCATATTTTCGTCTGATAAGGTATTTCTTCTTCAATGATTTCGAGGATATTTTAGTTTTGATCAAAAAAATTTATTTCTTATAATTTTTCGTAAAATATGTTAATGCCATCTGAAAGAGGAACAGATAAGCTTTCCATCGAGCTCTTTGTCGAAGAAGTCGGCCGAAGGATGCAAGAGTTATTAGCAAAAAGCTAATCGGTGGTCAACACGTTCCGTCCTACTGCCGATTCTCTTCGCAAAGTACTTTTCTATAATTCTAGTATTTAATGGAAAAAAATTAAACGAATTT